>MCJB01047153.1:0-32751 GCA_002018475.1 Nicotiana obtusifolia
GTTAGTAAATTTATCATTTTCACTACTGAACATGTTTCACTTCATAAGCTAATAACCAGTAAAACTTATGCTGAATGCATAAACTATAAAATATTCGTTAAAGGTAGTTCAAAAGAAAATACACTTTTAGTTTCAATTTATATGAAAATGTTTGGACTTCAAAAAATTAAATAAGTAGTTCTTTGACCAAAATTTAAATACTTTAATTATTAATTACTATGATGTATAATACATTTTATATAGTTTTGTAAATTTTACTTTTAAAACATTTAAAGATGTAGTTTAAATGTACTGTCAAAACTACTTCCAGCTGGTTGATAGAGACAAGAGAGGTTCAACCTTTTTCTTTATGCACAAACTCCCAATAGCATCACATACACATTGAGAGATATTCTGCTTCTTCTCTGTGCAGAAACATTCCTAGTTTTATCACACATACTTAGGGACTTATGGCTTATGCTGCAATTACTTCCCTTATGAGCACCATACGACAATCAATGCAACTTACTGGACTTAACCTGCAATCCTTCTATCAAAAGCTTGAATCCTTGAGATCTATTATGGAGAAACCCTGTAATATAACAGAGGATGTTGAAGCACTGACAAGCTTGGAAGCTGAAATCGTAGAGGTAGTATTCCGCACAGAAGATGAGGTTGACTCGAGATCAATAAAAGTTCTTTCTTTACGGAGCAACGCTTTCTGGAAACTCTGTTGTTGCTTGGATCAAGCGGTGGAACACATTGATTCCATCATGAAGCAGTGGATGGCAATACGGGACTGGTACACTAACATCAATCGTTTGAAGGCACAAAAGTTTTCTCTAGCCAGTATACCCGAGCGTGCTGTAGAGCCCGAGAATGTTATGGTTGGCCATGAAAGTGAGTTCGAGATGATGCAGGATCAACTTGCCAGAGGATCAAGTGAAGTAGAAACTGTCTCCATTATAGGGATGGGTGGCATCGGCAAGACAACCTTAGCTGACAAGCTTTACACTGATCCATTCATTATGTCTCACTTTGACATTCGCGCAAAAGTTACTGTTTCATAAGAGTATTATGTGAGAAATGTATTACTAGGCCTTCTTTCTTCTATAAGTGGAAGCCCTAATTTTGAGCAAGATGATGGCCAACTAGCAGACCAACTGCAAAAGCTTCTAAAAGGCAGGAGACACTTGATCGTCATTGATGACATATGGACTACAGAAGCTTGGGATGATATAAAATTATGTTTCCCGGACTACACCAATGGAAGCCGAATACTCTTGACCACTCGGAATGTGGAAGTAGCTAAATATGCTAGCTCAGGTAATCCTCCTCATCAAATGCGCCTTTTAGATTTTAATGAAAGTTGGGATTTATTGTACAGAAAGGTCTTTGAGAAAGATTGTTTCTCTCCTGAATTTGAAAAAATTGGAAAAGAAATTGCATTAAAATGTGGAGGATTACCTCTAGCAATTACTGTGACTGCTGGACTTCTCTCCAAAATTGGTAAAGCATTGGATGAGTGGCAAAGTGTTGCCGCGAAAGTGAGTTCAATGGTAAGCACTGATGCTGACGTCCAATGAATGAGAGTGCTTGCTTTGAGTTACCATCATTTGCCACATCACCTAAAAACATGTTTTCTGTATTTTGCAATCTTCCCGGAGGATGCTGAGATTTATGCCGATAAACTCTTGAAATTATGGGAAGCAGAGGGATTTTTGAAGGTAGAAGAGATGGAAAGCATAGAAGAAGTGGCAGAAAAATGTCTAAAAGATCTAATAGATAGAAGTCTAATTTCCATAGACTATTACGATGATGGAAGTATCAGTTATTGTACAATACATGATGTGCTCCGTGAACTCTGCTTGAAGGAAGCTCGAAACATGAATATTGTGAATTTTCCCTCAAATAGTACCCAATTGAACTACTGTATTATTGTGAAAAAATTGGCTAGATCATGTCCTAATAATGAGGCTCGTTCTATTTTCTTTTTCAATAGGAAGTCAGGGTTCATGTCAGAGTTGTTGCCTTTCAAGCTAGTAAGAGTACTAGATCTTGATTTAATGAACTTTGTTGTTTTTCCCAGTGGGATACTTTATCTAATTCACTTGAGATACCTAGCTTTGCGTCTTTATCCTTCCTCATCAATAGACATTCCTCCTTCCATATCTAGACTATGTTATTTGGAAACTTTTATTCTTGATCAGCCTAACGAGGCCCCACGACATCCTCTGATATTACCATCGGAAATTTTGACTATGCCACAACTGAGGCACCTCCGTTTGGGCTGGAACTACTTGCATTATCATGAGCTTACAGAGAACAGTTTGGGTCTGAAAAATTTGCGATGTCTCTCACATTGGAATCCTTTGTATTGTACTGGATATTTCTTCAGGCTATTTCCCAATTTAAAGAAATTGGTAATACGGGGTGTTGAAGAAGACTTTCGTAGTCGCAAGGACCTCTATGATTTTCGCAGCTGCTTAGATCAACTCGAGGAATTGGAATTTTGGATCTCACATTGGAATCATGCTTGCTTTCTTGAAAGCATTACACCTTCAGGTGCTACTCCACAAGATCCTCTGAGGTTTCTGAAAAAGCCAACTCGTAAACATGCTGTTCCACCTATTCCAGATGCTGTTCCAGCTTTGCTCCTACCTCCTCCGGATGCTTTTCCACAAAATCTAAAGACATTAACTCTTCATAGGACTTATATGCGGTGGAAGGATTTGAGCGTTGTTGGTAAATTGCCCAAACTCGAGGTTCTTAAACTAATAGGTGATGCCTGTGAAGGCAAAGAGTGGGAAGTAGCGGACCACGGTTTTCCTCGCTTGAAGTTCTTGTACCTGAGAGTCCTGGATTTTCAGTACTGGAGAGCTAGTTGTCATCACTTTCCCTGCCTTGAACGACTAGTTATTGAAAATTGTTGGCGTTTGGATTCAATCCCTCAAGATTTTGCAGATATAACCACACTTGCCCATATTGGTGTAAGCGGGTGTGCAGAATCTGTTGAGAATTCTGCCAAGCAAATTCAACAGGACATGCAGGACAGCTATGGCAGTTCCTCCCTTGTGGTCCATATAGTAAGACATCTTCTTTCTTAAATTTAATTCTTATATCATCCATTTATTATGATTACTCATTTTGATAAGAGAAAGGTTTGGTTATGAAAAAGGATCGAGATAATCAGGTGTTATGCGGAAGTTAGTTAAGCAAATCCTGAACGACGATAAATCAAACAACAAAAAATAAATATACCAAAAAAGATACAAATATATTTAACGTGGTTCGATTCCTTCTAAAAGAAGGAAAACCTAATCATGGTAAATATGTTGCCTTGTCTTTCAAGAGATAGGAAAATCAAATAAAGTAAGAAAACCGGGACAAAGATGTAATTCTCATATCTTTCTTTAGACTGCTTCGCAATCCAAAGAAGTTGCAAGTATGTGGTATTGAAATAAGGGGTATCCTTCTACTTAAAATGTCAATGGTACAATTGCTTTGATCTTTCTCAATATTAATAAAATTAAAATCAATCACGATTATACTTCCTAAATTTGGCCATCAACAATATCTCTTTTGTGCTTTAAAGATTAAGAACTACTCAAGCAGATATAATGTCTTGGGAAAAAATATGATCATAAATATGAATCTGATCTTTATTTTAGCCGCTAAGTTAAATTATACCTTTTCCCTATTATACAATCATTTCTTGGATAAATAAAAAATAGTTTTTTGTAACCAAACTATACATTTCCAAAGTAAAGTGTTAAGTTTTTTAAAAAAATTTTGCTTCCCAACAGTAAAAAT
Organism: Nicotiana obtusifolia; assembly: GCA_002018475.1. NCBI lineage: Eukaryota > Viridiplantae > Streptophyta > Magnoliopsida > Solanales > Solanaceae > Nicotiana > Nicotiana obtusifolia. The sequence goes on from MCJB01047153.1 coordinate 3,793, forward strand.
CTGCTACAACATATAACTCTTTATAGCAAGCTAACTACAATAACCTTGATAATAGAACAATAACCTTCTTTAATAAGCCAAACTGTATTGATATTGTAAAAATTCTTTACACTGTCGTTGTATATATTCAAATCCGTCCAATAATGTGTAAGTTCATATACCTACATGCTCTAATTCAGAGATACGTAAACTTTTTATACATGTATGGCAATGCTTGTTACAATTTTCTATTGTTCCTTAATTTTGGGGATATGATTTCATTATTATTCTTCCTTTTTTTTAATTATTATTATTATTAATGTTTCCTTCCTTTTCTTCTCCTTCTAAATTTGTAGCATTGGGGGTAGGATGAAATTGGATGGCTTGTAATTCAATTGTATATTATCTTTTATAAAACCAAAATATACACAAAAGATGAAATGGAACTAATCCTAAACAAATACACATTGATAGATTACTCTTAACAACTTTCAATAAAGAAGAGAACTAAATTGCAGACCCTTTTAGCAAAGATAGTCAAGGCCATCTTCTTTTACTACTTCTCATTTACCATGTTGGCTTCTCTCTCCTAAATTTCCAGTAAAGCTGTGTTTACTTAATTCATTTTATTAATATATTAGGCATCTTTAATTAAATAAAGAGCATTAAAAAGTTATTTAAAACCAAAATAAGCATTAGGTGAAGATTCCTTGTGATGCCAGAAATTTTGAAAAGCAAATTTATTTGTTATTTAAAAGGAGAAAGGCTGAGTATAAACGCAGAACTGCAAAATCATAGTTTATAATCCCGCACTGCACGTCTTGGCTTCTTTTTGAATAATCAGTTACTATTTAATTTCATAGAACATGTTGCCAGTTCATGATTATGACTTAACATTAAATTACGCCAACACATATAGCTTGTGTTCATAAGTCAAACCTTCTTTTTATCAGGGAGAAAACTACCGAGGAATGTGATGGAATGATTGAGATCTCTTCGCCCTTAACGAGAGAAAAATCTAAAGAGCATATGTTAGCCACGAAGCTCGAATATGATTTCCCGATCGGAGATCCATGGATCACATATGGTATCGCACCCCTAGACTTTTTCCTTTGAAAGTGTTCTTCCTTCTCAATGTGACTATTCTGTGCTATTTGATGGTTTTTGCCTATTGTATTGTATCGTATTGATACTTTAAATACAATATTTATTTTTATTGTTACTTAAATTTTATTGTATCGTGTCGTTATCTTTATGGAACGATCGAATTGGTGTGATCGCGTCGTTACCTTCTTTTTTTTCTCTCATCTTGTCCTTCCTTATTATTAAATAATCCTATTTTATCTTTTATTCTATCTTTTTAGAGTTAATACCCTAAAACCCTCTTAAACTATTATATTTTTGTCAATTTCCTACTTAAACTATTATGTGTCCTCAAAACCCCTCGAACTATATTGCCGCTCGTATTAAAACTCCCTCGTCGCTGACCTTGCATAACATGTGTAGATACTCGCTTGGGAGCGTGTGGTAGCTGAAAAAAGCCATCAAAAGGGCCCATCTAACATAAAATAATGGCTAATTAGCCTAACCCTCTTTCAAAATTATTTTTTTTTAACAAATATTCCCCTTATTTCAGTTATATCCATCACAACTAGAAACTACCAAAAATTGTCCACAAAAACCGACCGATTGAAAATATAGGAAAATCGATCGATTTCCTACCGATTTTAATTCGCTGTAACAATAGTGGTCGCTAAGGTGTGGCGACTGAAGACGGTCGCAATTTTCCGACCTAAGTCGGTCGGTTAATTCAACCTTTGGTTGATCACTTTAACTCACAACTTTTGTTGGAAAAATAAATATACCGACCGACATCGCTCAGTATTATTTAATTATTTTTTATTCAAAATAACGACCAATTTCAATCGAAAATATAATTATATGATAATTTTGTATTTCTTTTTAAATTTTAACAGACCGACCGAAATCAATCGGAATAATTTAAAAAAAAAAGTTATTTTTAACCGACTTTGGTCAGTAATTTAAAATTTCTGCATATTTCACATTGAAATTACCGGCCGAAGTCGATCGAAAAAGATGAATTTCTGGGTTTTAATATAAGCATGTTTAGATAATGAGTAAAGTACAATGATACATATGAATAAGTGGAACCAGGGTCAAATAATATAAAAGCTTCCCTGTGGCACACTAAGACAATACTTGTGATCATTGCATCTGAAGCAACGGTATCTGGCCTGGCAAGAAAAGCATAAAATCGGGCCTGACTACCACCTGAGCGGTTTCTCCCTCTTAGGCGACCCCTAGCTGATTGAGCCCCACCCCGAGCTGGCTGGACGGGTGGTGTAACTACTGGTACTGGTGCCATCAGCCGAGAACTCTGCTATGGAGCCTCACTCCACAACCTAGGGCAATCTCTCTTGCAAACCAAGAGACTTGAACCTACTGCCCGTAAAAACTGGGTTTTTTTTATTTTTACCCCGCGCCAGAAATTATTTGTATTTAGTAATAAAAAAAGTATATAAAATTATATTTTTTTTGTCTATAACATATAGAATATATATATATATATATATATATATATATATATATATTTTGTTATTATTTTAAGAGCGACTATACGGTGTCATTTTAATTAATTCGAAATTGCGAGTAAGAAGTCCACTATATCAAGAAAGTTTTTGTGTCAAGAGGTTACACTTTGAACTGATTGTGAAAAAGTAAAAACTTGGGATGTTTAAGCAAAAATACGAGGAAAGTCTGTCAAATATGAGATCGCTAATATGTCCTTTTCTTTTTTCTTTACCTTTTCTCTCATTTTTCTACACATCTCTACATTAATTTTGTTCTGGTCCTTTGAAATGTATTCTTTACATTTTTATATTAAATATAGTTTCTTTTCTGCCCGATATAATAGTAGGGCAGTCCAGTATATTAAGCTCCCGCTATCGGGGAACGGCCAGACTATAAGGATCTATGGTACGCAACCTTAGACCGTTTTTCGATTGTTTTCACAGCTTGGTCCCGTGACCTCTCGGTCATATGGCAGTAACATTATCAATAATACCAAGGCTCCCCTTCCTACCCGATATAACAGTAAAATCATTATATTTTTATAATAATATACAACAACATACCCAGTATAGTTCCACAAGTGAAGTCTTGGGAGGTTAGTGTGCACGCAAATCTTACCCCTATCTGGTGAGGTAGAAAGGCTATTTCCTATATAACAATATACTTACTAAATTTGTTTTGTCACATTTTCGTTTGGTACGAATACAAGTCATGCAGGGATTGTAGTGCTGGGATTATTTTTTATCAAGTGTTTGGTTCATTGTATTAAAAATTAGCTATGCAATGTATAATCTAAGCTTGTGTTTGGTTTAAAACTGTACAAAATCTTCTTTATAATTATGCCCTTGAATATTAAAAATTAAAAGGGTTTGAGGGGCGATTTAGTAATTTTAGGGTCTTATCCAGGTATAGTTAAACCTGGTGGTATAAGTAATCCCTTAATTTCCTTGGTATTAGCTGAGCTCTCCTATGAGTTATAAGTAATTCATGTATTAGGTATGCATAAATTAAATTAAGCAACCAAATACTATATTGGACAGATTAAATTTTTATACAGCGATTATTTTAGTTAGTACATGCTAGCTAATCACACCTCAGATGCAAGTACAATTTGGGCCAAATAAATTAGTCAACCTCCTATATAAAGAAAAACGCCTAGCCCCTCTCAAGTCAACTATCATAGTTTCCTCTTAAGCAGATTAGGATCTAAAGAAGATTCAACTCCAAGGGAGCTGCTCATTAATTCATCTTTTTTCGGATGTAATGTGCTTTCAACCAAGTAAAACAGCTCCTTTATCAACTAACTAAGGTGGTTCATTTTCTTTTTAAGCTGAATCAGTTGTGTTTTATTTTCTAATTATTAGTATCTTTTCTTGTTATCTGTTGTTTTCCCCTTGTTTTGATTTTCTTTTTGCGTGCTGTTTTGCTACTTGAAACAACCTCTCTATCTCGTAGGGTTAAGATTGCCTACACACTATCCCTAGACTCCTTTATGGGATTGCGCAGCTACAAAATAGGAGTTAGATAGAATATAGAATAAGGATGTACAAACAAGAACCAATCCCAAGGAAAAGGCAGAATAAATTGGATTGGGAAGTAATAACACTCCTAGACCCCCTAATATAAGACCCGATCCTAGAAAGATAGGTATTTTCAGATATATTACTCAAAAGAACCGGCACAATACGCCTAATCGATTAGAATTGAAAAAATTCTGTCCCTATTGTTACAAACATACGATTCATGGGGAGATAAAGAAATAGAGCGAACCAAGTACCTGTGTCTTACCCTTTCAAGGAAGGGGAAAAAATGACATTATATATATAACATATTTAAATAGAAAATAAACAAATCCTATTTTTTTAAAATCCTATTTTGGGTGGATTTAAACTGAATTAGAATTAAGAAATAGGATTTTAGGGATAAGGAATAAATTAAACTGCACTGGATTTGTTGTGCTATTTTGCTATTGCTATTGTTCTTGTCTTTATTATTTCCAACATGGCTTCTTCAATATATTTCTCTTGAGGCGAGGCTATCGAAAACATCATGTGTTTTAGTTTCTAATTATTAGTATCTTTTCTTGTTATCTGCTGTTTTCCCCTTGTTTTGATTTTCTTATTGTGTGCTATTTTGCTATTTGAAACAACGTCTCTATCTCTATAAGGTAGGGGTAAGATCGGCGTACATACTACCCTCCCAAAACCCCATTTGTTGTTGTTGTTGTTGTGCTATTTTGCTATTGCTATTGTTCTTGTCTTTATTATTTTCAACATGGCTTCTTTACTATATTTCTCTTGAGATCTATCGGAAATAGCTATCGCTACCTCTAAGTTAGGGGTAAAATATGCATACACATTACCATCCCCAAATCCCACACTTTGTAGGAATATATTGGGTATGTTGTTGTTATTGTAGTAGTATTTTCTCTTGTGAAATGTGAGTTGGGTTTACTTTCAGTTTCATTTCCTAATATGAGAATGGTTCAAATGATGCTAAAATGTGTTTAAGATTCCTTAAACCTCCCTTCAGTTTTATAGCAAATACCAAAAAGTGAAAAGAAAAAAGAAAGATCCTTTTGCAAATTTTACACTTTTCAAGCTCACGTTCTTCATTTTTCTTTTCAGCTACGTTAATCATGTTTATTTTCTGAATATTGCAAATTGGACCTTGGGGTCTGCTTCTCAGTTCCCCCCCTTTAGGATTGGGTGAAATGTTAGCATGAATTGTTGTTTAGTTGGATGACGGACTGCTGTGAGCAGTGGTGGAGCTAGGAATTGTTACAAGGGATTAAAAAAAAAAAAAATTCACACCGGTATTTCTCTCATGTTAAGGAGATCCAAAACATTATATGTTTATAAGAAGAATTTTGATTTTACTCTATTTACGCAGTATAACTTTGCGTGTGGCTCTGCCACTTGGTTGCACGGATGAGTTTTGTTAAGTATAGGGGTGGGCTGAGGAATAATCAGAGGTGGATCCATGATTTGAACTTTATAAGTTTGGATTTGGAATTCTACCACATCCGGTCTAATTTACTTGGTTCGAAATATGTTATTTGTACTTAGTTACTGGGTCTTTTAACACAAACAAGGTCTAAGTAGCTTGTCTAAGTTCAAAGGTACTGGGTTCGAGTGAACCCATAGTTCCTTTAGTAGATCCGCCCCCAGGAATAATGCAGCTTTGATTGATCTTTCGTTGGCTAGTAGTAGGCTTCGATTTTATCATTTGTCAGTGCATTGAATAGAATATGACTAACCAGAGTGCACATTGTTGACGAGTTCTATTCGAAGATAAGGAAGCAACTTGGGCCCCTAGAGCTTTAGTCTAGTGGTAAGAGCGCGACTTGTTATGTGCCGGTTAGGCGCATGTCACGATTTTGAACAGTGTTGTAGATAAATGCATAGAGGGGCGGGTCATCATCCACCGAGTTTCGAACCGTGTGGCATTGGCCCTCGGAGGTGTCTCGGTTATCACAAAAAAGGAAAAAGGATAATGAAGTAACTTGGAACGTCATTAATCTGATTGAGTTGTCTTAATATTCTGTTTCACAGCTTGACCAATAGAAATAGTTTTTGGAATAATCTGTTTGTTAATTTGTTTAGTGATTCCTGGAGTCATTCAACTCTTCAGAAGGCAGCTTTCAGTAAATTGTTGAGGAAGTGCAACAGCAGGCATTCATTCATTTTTTGGCAATTTATAGAGGATAGAAAAATTCTTCAATTTTCAATATACTTGGTTAAAGATGCCATCTACCTCTTATAGTTCATTACCACCTTCCGAACAGTGGGATTATGATGTGTTCTTGAGTTTTAGAGGAGAAGACACACGTAAGACCTTTGTAGCCCACCTTTACAGAGAATTACATCGAGCTGGAATCAATACCTTCAAAGATGATGAAACACTAGAACGAGGTGCATCGATTTCACCTCAACTTGTCAGTGCCATTAAACGGTCAAGGTTTGCCATTATTATCTTCTCAAAGAACTATGCATCATCCAAATGGTGCTTGGATGAGCTAGTGAAGATCATGGAATGTCGAAATGAGATTGGGCAGGCAGTTGTACCAATTTTCTATGACATAAATCCATCAGAAGTACGTTCCCAGAGAAATAGTTTTGCCGAAGCTTTTTCCAAATATGAGGAGGATTTCAAGGGTGACACCAAGAAGGTGCATAATTGGAGGAAAGCCTTAAATAAAGCAGCCAAGTTGGCAGGCCATGATCTGCATAGTAGTACTTACAATGGGTCAGTAGCTTTTCTCCTTGGATTTAAAATTCTTGATCTTTCTGCAGAAAGTTATTTCTTATACTGTTGAGTTTTTCTTGGATAATGGGTGCATTTGCACAAAGAACTTTCATTCATAGACTTCTCTAGTCTTGGGCTATGAAGCAAAAATTGATGTACCAATTACTTTGTGTATCTCATGAATTTATTTAACCGCAAAACCCAGCCATCTATTCGCAGGGGTGTATGCACCTTATACCACGGGGTGTCACGGGACACCGCTTGGTCGAAAATTTTCACTAGATATCTATAAGAAATATGAAAATATTGGGGATATGTATAGAAAATGACACTGGTTGTCATTATAGTCATTTATTCATTTGTCCATTTCTTCAAATTATGACACCGCTTACGTAAAATCCTGTGTACATCATTGTCTACTCGTTCACCTTTCACACCTGTAAAATACACAGGTTAGCTAAAGTTCTCTCGTTCTAATAAGTATGGTGATTACAATCCTTTTTGCCTCACAGTGGGTGGGTAAGCAAAGGGGGTCCTTATGGTTAGACCAATGGCCAAGAAGGTTAGCGAGGTTCCTGCTATGGTGAAGTGAAAGATCTTTCACTATAGAAGAATCCCAAAAAAGAAAAAAAAAGAAACAAAGTAAGGTCATTACTATCCTTTTTGTTCTTACTACTCCTTTGTAATCCTATTTGATGATACCAAATTACTTCCAGAGTCTCCTTTTTTGTTTAATTGTTCTTTTGTTTTTATTTTGATCTATTTTGTGTTTTATTTAAGTGTCTTTTTCTCTTCTCTACTTTAAACTCTTTTCGCTCAGATTGTCATTGTCTTCTCTCTCTTGTGCAGAAATGAGTCTTGGTGCATTCAACATGTTGTGAAAGAGATAGCTAATGAGCTGTGCCAGAAGTCAATGATCAGTGGCACTCTAGTCGGAGCAGAATCACAAATTCGGGCTGTAAGCTCGATGTTGATAATGAAATGTGAAGATGTTCGATTTATCGGGATTTCAGGGATGGGTGGTATTGGCAAGACCACCATTGCCAGAGCCATTTTTGACAGGTTTGCTCATCAATTCGAAGGTTCTTGCTTTCTTGCAAATATTAAAGAAAATCAAGCTAAACAAGGATTGCTGTCTCTGCAAAAGACTCTACTTTCTAAGGTGTTTACAATTGAATCTGGGAATCTTGCTGATGAATATGGTGGAATTGATATAATAAGAAAAAGGCTTGGCTTTAAGAAGGTTCTAGTAGTTCTTGATGATGTGGATCACCAAGACCAGTTGGATGGGCTAGCTGGAGCCCATGATTGGTTTGGTAAATACAGTAGAATTATTATAACAGCAAGGGATAAGCACTTGCTTTTTAACTGTGATGACACTTATAGAGTTAGATTACTTGCTATAGCTGAAGCGACTCGACTATTTAGTTGGCATGCTTTTAGAAAGACATCTCCAGTCAATGGTTTTGAGCGGTTCTCTCACCGAGTTGTAGAGTACGCTGGTGGCCTTCCCCTGGCGCTTAAAGTCTTGGGTTCCTTCCTTCGTGGACGGAACATAAAGCAGTGGAGGAGTGCACTGGATACACTGCGAGATATTCCTAATGATGAAATCATTTCAAAGCTTAAGATAAGTTATGATGGGCTAGGGGATAAAGTGAAGCAAGTTTTTCTAGACTTAGCATGTTCATTTGTAACATCAGATGCTGCTACTCTGAAAAAACTGTTCACTGAAATAATTATTGATATCCTGGTTGAGAAGTCCCTCCTTTTTGTATCATCATTTGGTAGGATTGGGATACATGATTTGATTCGAGAAATGGGCCGACGTATTGCAGAGCAAGAATACCCAAGGCGCCGGATATGGCTTCATGAGGATATTGCTGATATTTTAAGTGAACATACGGTAACAATTTATCCTGATAAATTTATAAAGCAATCACAATTTTACAATATTCTGCTCTTGCCTGCTCACAACAGGATAGTCCCACGTCTGGTCTTTTTCATGAAAGTGATACAAATGTCTATTTCAAAGGATGGATAAAATTAGTTCCCACATTTTCTTAGAAAATAGAAATCACTGTTTGATCAGATTCATTTTAGAAATCGTTAAACTCAATTATCATGTGCAAGTATAAAAGCATGACTTGTCCTTTGTGCTCTGTTAATGCAATTTTTGAATCCTCTCAGGGCGGAGAAGCAATAGAAGGTATACTAATCCCCTTGATGTCCAACTCAGAGGAGAATACCATTCACCTAAGCAATGAAGTCTTCAGACATATGAAGCGACTAAGAATATTTGTATCACCGTCTCACAAGAACGTCATGCATTTTTGCTCTCATGACCCCATTAATTTTCTTCCTAACAGCTTATGCTGGTTTAATTGGTCATATTATCCTTCACCATCATTGCCAGAAAATTTTGAACCACCAAAGCTGGTGGGGCTTATTATGCATTGCAGTTATGTGGTTAACCTCTGGAAGGGGTCAAAGGTATGATTTTGAGTCTTTGAGTCCTCTACGAATATATAGTTTGACTAACTTTCTTCTATGATCTAAGTTACAAAAACTGTAATTGCGCATACAAAAGACATGAATTTAATGTATACTTGTATTCATTGATTTCATTTAATTGTTCAAAACAGCGTTTAAACAGGTTGAGTATTCTTGATTTGAGTGGTTCTCGAAAATTAATCCAAATTTCAGACCTTTCTGGGTCTCCAAATTTGGAGAGGCTAATCCTATGTCACTGTGTTCGGCTGGTAGAGGTCCACCCATCTGTTGGAGCCCTCAAAAAGCTTACTATTTTAGATGTGGAAGGTTGTGAAAAACTTGAAAGGCTTCCCTCTAAGTTTCAATCCGGGTCTCTTGAAGTTCTAAATTTTTCTGGTTGTCGGAGTTTGAGAAAAGTTTCAGAAATTCAGCAAAATGTGAATCGTTTAACAGAATTCAAGCAGCCAAACTTTGGGGTACTTGAATTAACATCATCATTACTGAGCTTTCTAGATTTGAGTGGCTGCAGTAACATTGAAACGCTCCCTAGCAGCATGTGCAGGTTGAAAAATTTGAAGTTTCTGTACCTCAATCGCTGTACCAAACTAAAGAACTTGCCAGAAGACATTTGTGAACTAGTGAACTTGGAGGGGCTTGATGCAAGTGAAACATCAGTTTGGTGCACCCCAAATTCCATCACATGCTTGAGGAAACTGAAGTTCCTATCTTTTCGGAAAGTACCCAAGGCTTTTCATGTGAGTGATTTATGCAGTTGGGGATGTTTTGCCCAACTTGATTTGAAATTTCAGCTGCCCAGCGTTTTATCAGTCTTTTGCACTCTTATAAGACTGGATCTTAGTGCTTGCAATTTATTTGATGGCAGTATTCCTGAGGATCTTGGATGCTTAGCCTCACTACTAGAGTTAAACCTGAGCAGAAATAACTTCACCTTTTTACCTAAAAGCATTGTGCTACTTAACCGCCTTCGACACCTTGACATAACCTATTGTGAAAAGCTAACAGAGCTGCCAGAGCTTCCTCCACGTATAATGAAACTGTTTCTAGACGATCACTTTGCTTTGGAAAACTTTCCAACACTACCAACCATGTACAAAGAGTTGTACTTGGTCTCATTCGCTAATCAGAAGTTGCAAGAGATGTGGTGTGCTTCACGCAGGGAAAGTTCTGGTGCGCAGATGAGAAACTGTCTAAGGAAGAACATGAGGAACATGCTAAAAGAGATTCTCCTTCCATTTTTGTCAATAGTGCAGCTTAAGGTACGCTTCTCCTTCTGTCTTTCCCTATAAACTTTTCTGAGATTTTAAGCATGCAAGGATGCGAATTTGTTCGTTGTAGGGTGTGGCCTGTGGTCAATTAATGCGTTGAGAACCATGAGATCTAAGGTTTAAATCTCAGTGGAGGCAAAAATACTAGGTGATTTCTTCCTATCTGTCCAAGCCTTGGTGGATAGTGTTACCGGGTACCTGCACTGGTTGGAGATAGCAGGTACCCTGTGGAATTAGTTGAGGTAAGAATGTGCATGCAAGCTTGCCCGGACACCACGGTTATAAAAGGATGTAATCTTGTATCTGTAGATGTTTAAAAAATGAACTAATGGTGTAACACTAATATTGTTGTAGATGGTTTTTGACGACCAGCGCAGAGGGGGGAGATTTGGTATTGTCTTCCCTAGAAGTGATCCAAGTGCTAAGGTTCCTAGGTGGTTCAAGCATTGTAAGACATGTTCAACGAGGATTTCCTTCAACCTGAAGAGACACTGGTATAATAATAAGTTTATGGGATTTGCTATCTATTGTCAGCTACCTTTCTTAAATGATGAATCACCGAAAACCCATAATAGGCAGTTTGCATTCAGTTTGTTATGGGGTGCAGCAATCACTATAAAATTGGTGCCAGAACGTACTGCTATGGATCAACGAACTCCTGAAAAAATAGTTCATTTGCAAGTGTCAAATGTAGTAGCATATGGCAGTCATGACTGCTTTATTTTCTTACAATTGGACCTAAGAAAGGTACATTTTAATGGTAAAGGTAAGGGCACAATGTTGATAGATAATCCAAATGACTATTGTAGATTTGAGGCATCTCCAGATTGCCATATGTCATCAAGCTGGGGAGTTCGTCTGGTATATGCTGATGATATTGAGGTGATGAGGTTGGAATGGGTTTGGCAGTCTAACAGATTCGAGCTTGAGCATTTGCGTGAAGAGGATCTCGAGTTGTGTGCTGAGAGGTTGGAAAAATTGTCAGTCCCAGGGGAAATAAGTTATTTTTATGCAACACTTATTCTCTATGAATTGCCAGTTCTATCGACTTGCCCTAGATGCTTATCCTTTGCTGAAGACTTGACCCACGTATTCTTGAGCTGTAAATACTCTCAGCTAGTCTGGGAAGGATCAAGATTGGGCCTAAACTTTAAAGTTGGGACCCCAGTTAAATTTCAAGAGTGGTTACTTACCTGGACTTCGTCAGCTCCTGAAAATGAAGATTTCAGTTTTTCGTTAGCTGTCCTATGGGCGATCTGGAAGCACAGAAACAAGGTAGTGCATGAAAGAGTTGTTTTTGTTCCCTCAGAAGTCATTTCCACTGCCATTAAAGAGCACTCAAGGTTTCCGTATTCAGTTGGCAAAGCAATAAGAGAGCTCTATGAGGTGCATAGAGGAGCAATCGTCAAGCTCAATGCTTCCAACGTTGATTCTGATGTACAGCTGGACGACAACGTACTAGTAATGGAGGTTAAGGGAGCTTGGAAAGAGGGACAAGAATGGGCTGGAATGGCATGGATAGCTTATTGGTGGAACTCGGGGGTTAAAGTGGCTGAAGCTAGAAGATCGTTGAAGGTCAGTAGCAAACTACATGCAGAAGTACATGCCTTTGAGCATGCAGTGAAATGGTCCCTCTTCGCAGATTCTCCAATCGTAATTTTGTCTGACAACCAGATCTTGATTGAGGAACTCCATAATTCAGATTGTTGTTCAGATCAAGACATTGTCTATATGTTGCATGAATGTCTGGAATTCATGGAAGCAAATGAAATATCCTGGAAAGTTGTCAAAGTTGCAAGTTATGCAGTATCAGCTGCAAAGAAAGCAGCAAAAATGGCCATGAAAATTCACATGGATGTATTGAACTGGGATCCATCTTGACTTTTAAACTGTGCAACTTAGGTGAGAGTTCCAAGAGGCTTGGGCTTGCTATGAACCTTGCTTCTCCAGAGAGCTCTATCTTGAGTTGGCTGAAATGGTATCAGATTCGACCACTGTTGTCAAAGGCGCACTTAAGCTCTAAAGCGAGACGCAAAACATGTTGAGCGGTTCGCCTAGCTTAGCGGGCGCTTTAGTGTCATCATCAATGCTTTAAGGCATACTTTTCCTTGCCAATAAGCGTAATACTAAAGATGCGACACTAAACAATTGATATTTCAGTTTATTATTTCTTTTTCTTTTTTTTAAAATTTCTTTGTCCATATATTTGTTATTTATGCTTCTAATTATTAGTCTAGGACTACATATACATATTTGTATTTTTCCTCCGTTGCGTCTTTTTTCATTAAAGCCCTAATGAACCTTAGAGCTTTTTGCACTTTTCGCCTTTGATAACACTGGATTCGACCCCATTTTGTGTTGCTTAGCTCAAAGGCAAGTCAGAAGGTAAGTCGAACAGCTTCTAGGTGATGTCGTGCTCTTTTTTTATTTTTTTATTTTTAATATAATTATTTTTGGATGGCTATTTGTAACGGTTATATTGAACAAGTCAAAATTATCTGAGTTGCATTAGAATATTTAGTATTGTCTGTGCATAAAACTTAAATCTTTCCTCGAATTATTTGACATAGGCATGAGATTGGGTGGTCTTGGTCATATGGCTGTAAAATTTGCTAAGACTTTTGGAGTTAAAGTCACAGTTACTAGTACCTCAGCTCAGGGGCGAAGCTACACTCTAGTAAGGGTGGTGACCACCAATGCTTGGCTTTGTGGTAAGAGTACAACACATGATGTGTGGTTAGCTGCATGTCACGTGTTCAAATTCTACTGCAGGAAAAATTTGATATTTAAGTGGAGAAGAATAGAAGGACGAGTTCATTATCCATCGGGGTTTGAACCGTACGTTACTTGTTCTCGAGAATGTTTTCGGTAATAAAAAATCTAATGTCTTTATGTTAATTACCAATTAAATGAGAAAATTGGACCAATTATCCTTGTATTTTGGCTATTGAATATTTTATACACGGAACATATGCATTTTAGGAACAATGTTCTCTAGACTCGTATATGACCAAAAAGATAACGGAAAAATGATATTGTATAGCTACTGTAAAAATAATAGTGGAAAAAACGTATAAAATTTGTATAATTTATATATATATATATATATATATATATACAAATTTTATACACTTTTTCGGCTACCAGATGTAAATAGTTTCGGGTGCGGGCTAAAAGTTATAATATCCGAAAGATGATTTAAAAAAAAAGTTTGTTCATTTCATTATATAATGATAATTTAATGAAGACAACATTTTAACATACTAGTCCACTTAGCTTCATAATAGATGAAAAATAATACTTCCTGTCTCATTTTATCTTGCCATATTTTAATTTTTAGTTTGTCCCGGAAAAGAATAATAATTCTTTTAATTTTTAGAATCAATTTAACCTTAAGATTTTTATTTTATATTTAATGAGATTTTATAGCCAACACAATTATTTAAAGCTTATTTTAGATCACAAATATTAAAATTTTTTATTTCTTTCTTAAATTTCATACTAAATCAAACATTACCATATAGAGGAAGTATTACAAATGATTATTAAAAGAAGAAAACAATCCATTGTCAGAGTATTTCAGTGAAGAAACCACGATAGGAAACTTCCCACCAAACTTGCTTTACATCCAAGTATAGCAAAGTTCAAATTAAAGAGATAAGAAAATTCTAGATAATTTATTCTCATCGCAAGCTGACACAGACACTGCGATTAGGGGTGAAGCTAAGTGGACACAAACCTTTAATTAAATTCCATTCGTCAGAAAATTATACTGTGTAATACAACAAACTTTTATTACGCGTATATAAATTATTGAATCTCTAAACATACGCTAAATGATTTTAATATAATATCAAAGAAAAAAAAAAACTCCCCAAGCCACATGGAAGATTGTTCTGACATCCTCATCACTCTAGTTATCTGATAACAAAATAAACCCATAACTATAGTCCCATAATTAATTATTGACTGAGACAACATATCTTGATCCAATCTTGCGCCATTTCCTGTTGCTATTTTTACGTCTGCTACTCATCATTTATTACTTATACTCAAAACTTAGTCATCAAACAAGCAATACCAACAACTCCACACAGCAACAACTTGCCAATAATATTTCAATCTCTACTGGTTTCAGCCTAATTTCCAGGTGTTCTTCTATTATCACTTTCTTGTTCTTCTAATGCATAACCAGTAAGGATTTAAATTATGAAAAATTGATTGCTAAAGATTTTTGACACTATACTTTTGGTTTAATAGAGTATATGCTAGCAGATTAACTATCATTTTTATCAGGTTATCGATTAAAGATTTACTTGTAATTATCTTGTAAAGTAACCTAATTGTGTAAATATGTTTGACATTGTCAGTGCATAAACTTAAACTCCACTGTTTATGTGGTATGATGCATGAGTGTAAAGTATTTTTACACTATTAGATCACATTTACCCATTGAAGTAGGTAATGTGCCTTATTTTCAAGCATACAAAAATCCCACTTTTCATGGAAAATTACCTGTAAATTACAGGCTGTAAACATAGGCGAACCCAGGATCCGCAGGGTGCCCTCTACTAATATATTACTATTTTCTAAGAACATATATATGTATACATAGAATTTGTGCTGAACTTTACGGGTGTCAATGACCCCTCTCGGTATAGCATAGATCCGCCACTGCCAGTAAATATATTTTATGTATCCTGATAGTGTGGAAAGTTTTACACAGTTATTGTATAAGTTAAACTCTTTTAGTAATATGTCCATGAAATCTGGAGTATTCTTCTTAAATGGAAACAAAATGCATTCTTTGAAATATGCAGCTATCATTTCTGTATCCAAAGTTCTGTTTCTAATTATTAATTAATAATGCAATATATGTTCTTTCTTGATGCAGTGAATCATTAATTGGTGTTGTTGAATTCTTGTTACTTGAGAGGAGTCAATGTTGCTTCATCTCTTCTTTTCCTTGTCCGTCTTTTTGACATTGATAGACAATGGGAATGCTGGTATAACGAGTTCATTTATTCGTAATGAGTGGCCATCTGTGGATATTCCACTTGACAATGAAGTCTTTGCAGTTCCAAAGGGTTATAATGCTCCACAGCAAGTAAGTTACTTTAACTTTGTTCATTTGATCTTTCATAAGAAAATATTTTTGAGTTGAGTGTAATTTTTTTGTAACCTGTTCGAGATAATTCAATTTGCGTAGCATGATTTCCTTTTCTTTTCTTCGAGCCGAGGGTCTATTGGAAATAGTCTCTCTACCATCCCAGGGATAGGGTTAAGGTTTGCGTACACACTACCCTCCGCAGACCCTACTTGTGGGATTCCACTGGGTTGTTGTTGTTGTTGTTTACAATGAAACAGAATTGGTAATGGTATAGAAATTGCATAGAAATTGGAACCCCCTGAAGTATTAAGACAGATTTCTAGGCTATGTTGCTCGGATCCTCCAAAATGCTGCCGAACTTTTGGAGTATCCGACAAACACCTGGCGGCATTTTTGAAGCATCAGCACAGAATAGCTTTTAGGTAGAATAATTTCAAAGTCAAGTAGTATTACATAATTGACTGCTTTCAAACCATGGCTTAATTGAACAGAAAATATTTGGTCTTCAAATTGCAAAGTTGCCTATAACCACTATACAAAAGAATGAGAAATAACATGATGAAATAATACTTTGTAATATCGACTGCGCTCATAATCTTTGAGTGCAATGTTCTGTTTCTGCTCATATATTCAAAAATAATAACAACAACAACAAAAAAACCCAGTGAAATCTCACATGTGGGTTCTCGGATATGTTCTAAGATAATAAGACTGCTAGAATTCCATGTTCGCCTTTGGACTACTGTATATAAAGAGCAGATTTTTTCATGCTCAAGTTCTAACATGCTAATATCTTCATTCTACTATAGGTGCATATAACACAGGGTGATTATGAAGGGAAGTCTGTCCTAATTTCATGGATTACACCTGATAAACCGGGGCCTAGTCAAGTACGTTACGGATTATCTGAGGGAAAATATGAGTTTACAGCTGAGGGTTCAGTAAAAAACTACACATTTTACGACTACAAGTCTGGCTGTATACATCACTGCTTTCTCGATGGCCTTCAGGTAATTAGAATTATCACTTTTATAGTTTTGGAAGACGAAAGAATCATGATGTCATCTCTTCAATTAAGGGTCATATTCATCGCACAACTATCTCCGTGTGACCTATTGGTCATGGTTTCGAGCCGTGGAAGCAACCACTAATGCTTGCATTGGGGTAGGCTGTTTACATCACACCCTTGCAGTGCGGCCCTTCCCTAGATCCTGCGAGAACGCGGGATGCTTGTGCACCAGGATACCTTTTTTTACACATCACACAACTATATTAGCAAAAAGTATATAGTTGAGTTTTTTCTCATGTACATTTAACAAACACACAAGGACTACTAAATTTGCTGCTTGTTAGTAATTCATTGCTGTAAAGTTGGCAGTTTGATCACTTTTCTTAGTTCCTTAACATTTTTCCTCTTGAATTTTATGAGATTAAGTTGACTTGGCACACGGATTAAGAACGATAGGTTGACTAATGTTTTGGATGTTGATAATCGCATATACAATTTCATGAGACTGATGTTCTATGATGTCTTAAATGCTATCCTCCATTTTCTATCTGGATCAGCATGACACGAAGTATTACTATGAAATTGGAGATGGTGACTCTGCTCGAAAGTTTTGGTTTGAAACTCCTCCAAAGGTTGATCCAGATGCTTCATACAAATTTGGCATCATAGGTGAGTAGTTTATATTTCATCAACCATTTTCTGAATTATACTTTACCATATTATGATGTTTATATTTTTAAAGTTATTCAACATGGCAGTCTGAAAGATTGCTGATTGTTATTACAAAAAGAATTCAACAATTCACAAAGTAAACTAACCAGAGACCTCACAATCTCTATCATCGAAAATTCAGTATAACTTGTACTTTACCACATAGGGATGTTTGTTCACATCTGAATTCTTACCATATAGAAAAGTGAAAACTTATAAAATGCTATCTAGTATTTTGCCACTATTATGCGTCCTTTTTCCATGGCTTCTATACTTCCGTATTTCTTTTCTAAAAAAAATGTTGTGACGATACTTTCCTTGAGCCGAGGGTCTATTGGAAACAGCCTCTTTACCTTCACAAGGTAGGGATAAGGTGTGCGTACATACTAGCCTCCCTAGACTCCACTTGTGAGATTACACTAAGTATGTTATTGTTGTTGTTGTATTTTTCCAATATTAGCATTACCATTTTGACATTATGGCCGCGTGATTCTTATTTAGTGTCCGTGCATTGTTCTTTCAGGTGATCTTGGACAAACATATAATTCTCTTTCAACTCTTCAGCATTACATGAATAGTGGAGCCAAGAGTGTCTTATTTGTAGGAGATCTCTCTTACGCGGACAGATATAAGTATCGTGATGTTGGAGTCCGCTGGGATACATGGGGCCGCTTTGTTGAACAAAGTGCAGCATATCAACCTTGGATTTGGTCAGCCGGGAATCATGAGATAGAATATATGCCATATATGGTGAAAGTTTCTGAAACATAGCTCAAGTTCATATGTTTAACATAATGTTGTTTCCTGCTATACTCTACTTAAGACCATTCTTCCTTATTCATGTCTGATTCAAACATGTAAAGTGCTTATGCCTCATTCCTACAATGTTTAAAAATTGACTGTTTTCTTTTTCAATTATCCATAGGGGGAAGTAACTCCATTCAAGTCATATCTGTACAGATATCCTACACCTTATCAAGCTTCAAAAAGCAGTAGCCCACTTTGGTATGCTATTAGAAGGGCATCTGCTCACATAATTGTGCTATCAACCTATTCTTCTTTCGGTAATTTGATTTTCCCATTTCATTGTCTTGATTCTTGATTTTCTTCAACGTGAAGCAAGAAACTTTAGGCCCCAAATTTTGAAGTTTATAGACATGGAATAATGTTTCTTGTTCTTCTTTTCTGGTTGTGGTTGTAAGCACCACTTCACATATGTATTTCTCTTTTTATCATACAGCTACTTAGTAAGATGAGCTTTGGAGCAATGGTAAAGTTGTCTCAGTGTGACATATAGGTCACGGATTCGGGTCGTGGAATCAGCTTAGCTACTGATGCTTGCGTCAGGCAAGCTGCTTACATCACACCCCTTAGGATGCGGTCCTTTCCAGGACCTTGCATGAACGCGGGATACTTTGTACACCAGACTGTCCTTTTTATTATATAGCTACTTAGTCTTTTGTGTCTCTAATCATGCAGTAAAATATACACCACAATGGAAGTGGCTGAGAGAGGAATTGAAAAATGTGGACAGAGAGAAAACTCCTTGGCTTATAGTTCTTATGCATGTTCCTATCTACAACAGTAATGTAGCCCATTTTATGGAGGGGGAAAGTATGAGATCCGTTTTCGAAGGATGGTTCGTTGAACACAAAGTTGATGTAATCTTTGCCGGCCATGTCCACGCCTATGAACGATCAGTAAGTTATTTCACTTTACGCTATCTTCTGTTGGTAAGATATTCAACTTTTCTGCCTTGTGATAGCTATGCTGTTGAGATTTGCTAAACTTTCTCTTTTTTCAGTATCGCGTATCAAATATACACTATAACGTCTCGAGTGGTGATCCTTATCCCATACCAGATAAAGCAGCTCCTGTGTACATAACAGTTGGTGATGGAGGAAATCAAGAAGGACTTGCGTCAAAGTAAGCTTATGCTTTGTGGATTAATTATTTTACTGTTTTGAACTATATCTTAACTTCTTGAATTGCCCTTGAACTATATATTCATTTGTTTATGTCTGCAGATTTAGAGATCCTCAACCAGATTATTCTGCATTCCGTGAAGCCAGTTATGGCCATTCGACGCTAGAGATTAAGAATAGAACACATGCATTATACCATTGGAACAGAAATGACGATGGAAAGAAAGTTAAAATCGACTCATTCGTGTTACACAACCAGTACTGGTCAGTATGATCTTTTCCTAGCATTGCTGAATATCTTTCATCTCTTTCACATTTACTCATTTATTGGATGTCTCATTAAATTTGAACAGATTCAAGTTTAACAGATTGTTTCACGTTCACATTTCTCACATGCTTCTACTGAGTGCTTTAGTCTTACAATCACTGTTAACTTTTAAGTAAAAACAGCATTATGCTTAAGTTGTTTGTGAAAATCTGAATTGAATTTACCTGTAACCTACCAGTAACAGATTGATGAGATAAAGCTCTCGTTGGCGATATGTAATGATGTTTGATGTTTAACTATGTTCACCTATACATCTTTCTACTAGATCAATCAGCCTATTCTAGTTCGCCTTTGATCTAAATAATGCAACATCGATTTTAACTATATATACTGACAGCAAAAAGAACTTCTACCCTATTAGTGTATTTTAACATGTTGTTGCAGGTAATCTATCTTATTTTCCAAGAACTAATCCCACTTATTATGGAACATTGGTTACCTGTAGCTGTCTTTTAAGTGAACTTTTACACAGGCAGTGTATAAAAACTAAACTGAAGCAACTTATGTTCATGCAGGGGAAGCAATCATCACAGGAGAAAGTTGAACAAAAATCATCTCCATTCAGTCATTTTAAACAGGCTTTCAACTGCAGAACTGTAAAACATATTCCTGGAGCATGCTTTCAACTTAGTAGCAATTTTATGGCCGTATACATGTCATCCTATGGGTAACTAACTATCCATCTTCAACGATTAGTTTGGAGATCATGTGGTGAATCATTCAACTAAGAGTTTCTGCTGTTTGCTGCATCATTTCAGTTCCGAGGAATTCTTTTACTCGAATATTATACAACCGTTGCTTAATTTTCTTTTTTGAATACGACAATGTTGAAACTCTTGATGTGCGCCTAACCTACACATCATGCACTGCACTCTTACTGAACCAGGCAGAGTTGAAACTCGTGATGTGCACCTAACCTACACCATCATGCACAGCGCTCTTACCATTGAACCAAAAAACGTGCAGGCCAAAATGCTACCTTTTCAACATATCCTAATGCCACTATCAACTTCTGCATCTAATTACAAATCCAGAAACCTGAATACTCAAGCATCAAATACACTTGCAACAAAATAGTGCAACTGAAACTTCTTAATACCCTTTTACTATGTCATGTAAGTGGCTTTCTCTGAACAAAAGGTAAAATAGGGAATGGAATAGTCAATCAACTCGTGCCAAACTTTATCATATAAGAAAATGTAAGTTCTGAGAAAGATTGAACTAACAGTACATAATATACTAAATGTATGCTACTTGAAAAATTACTCATTTTTATTCTTGTCCAGCTTCAACTCAGTTTCTCTTTAGAAGTTTCACAGCCTTACCTTATCTCTTTTCCGCTTTAATCAAATCATGTACAGAACTTTCGATTCTACGTAGTCTTTTCCAATCAATATGGGAATCAAAGAAACTTTACTCCCTGTACAAAATTTCCAAGAATAGAACTGAAGTTTGAAGTTCATCATTGGGAATCTCTGTATAGTGGCTGTGGGTTCCATTTGAGATGCAAGTTGAGTTTCCCTGATTTAGACTCGGATAATTCGAAGGTGTCTTTATATTCACCTTCCATTAGAACCCTTGTTAAAGTCAGTATACATTTTCCCATGAAATCCTGTAGCAAAAAGAAAAAATTGAGAAAATTGGAAATGAATCAATATAAGCAGTCAAGAAATAAGATATAAAAATGGTACTCTCCAAAATTAAGCCTCCCCGCACCCTTCATTTCATAGGAAAATAAAGTAAAGAAAGAGCCCTCAAAAACATCTCTTGCATCTTGATTTATTGCCTTGGTTTTTATACATCTTCCAATATGAAACTCCTTTTGCAGTAATATTTACCGTAAACTTAGAGTTCTAAGCAGTTCACATGCTAAGGAAGATACAAAAACAACAACAACAAGCCTAGTAAGTTCGCACAAGTGGGGTCTGTGGGTAGCGTGTACACTGACCTTACCCCTACACCTGTGGGGCAGAGAGGTTGTTTCCGATAGACCCTCGGCTAAAGACCACATGCTAAGGGAGATGATACTAACTAATGACTACTTATCGAAGCACCAATCAAAAGCACTCACATAACAAGTTAACTTCGGCTAAAGAAAACATCACATCAACAAAAGTTGGTATCTAAAGATGTTAAAGAAAGTGCTTAATGATATTTTGAGCGAAAACGAAAATAGTCACAAGGTAATCATACGGAAGTTATTAAAGGACATGTACTCTTACCTTTCCAAATGTGTCATGGTCCCAGACTTCCACAATTAGCATATCATGTAATCCATCCTCAACAACAAAGTCAAAAGTCTGATTCCAAACTGGATTTAGACTTTCATTTACGACCTATGGGAAACAGATAATCAGCGTTATATATATTTTTTGGTAAGTGATAATTAGCATTATATCTAGTTATGAATAAGAGGGGCAAGTTACTCTAAAAAAGGATAATTAACATTAGATGTGCTCAGATGTTGTGACATGGACAGTGAAGATTCATATAGCCGACCCGAACTTCTTTTGGATTACGGTGTAGTTGTTGTAAGTAACATTCAGCACTATATCTAGTTATGGATAATGAGTATCAAGGCAAATTACCCTAAACATGGATAATTCACATCATATGAGCTCAAATGTTATTCATGGACAATGAAGATTCATATAGCTGACCTTAACTTGCTTTGGATTACGGTGTAGTTGTTGTAAGTAACATTCAGCACTATATCTAGTTATGAATGATGACTATCAAGATAAATTACACAAACAAGGATAATACGAACTTTGTGGTTTCCATAGACTAAATATTAGCAAAGGCAGATCCAGGATTTGAACCTTATAGGTTCGAGTTCGAGTTTCTATTTTTTTGATGAGTTCTTCAAGATCGGGATTCTACCACAATTCATTTGATTTACTGGGTTCGAAATTGATTGTTTGTACTTATCTAGTGTATTCTTTTAACACAAGGGTCCGAGCCAAAGCTACTGGGTTCTGATGAACCCATATCTATAACTCTACATCCACCCCTGAATATTGGGTGGAGGACAAGAGGAAAAGTTAAAAATCAAGATCCAAAAATGAGGATTGCGGCATATTGTTTCTTTTCCTACTTACCAAAGAAGGAAAGAAATTATTTACTGAATTTACAGAGAAGTCAACAGTTAAATAAGAAGAAAGGTACCCTGGTTTTGTTCTTGATCTGCGCCTTCTTCATAATCAGCACGACGTAGGGGTCAGCTTTACCCCCTATATCAGCTGCGGGCAGGTCATCAGCTGATATCACAGTAACAGAAAGTACCCCTCGTACTATTACTTCCCTTCTATTGCTGATTTCACCTCCATTTGGACTAGTTTTGTTTCCTTCTGCCCCATTTTTAAGAGCTCTCTCTAATGAAGTCATTGTCTCAGTCTGAGAAAAAGGGTTGGTTAACCCATTCTTCATGCCAATAGGACAATACAATAGCTCCAAGTGCACCTAACCAAAGATAATGAGAAGAGTTCAGACGGAGAGCACACAGACTATTCTAGAGAGAAATATATTTTCCTACATAGGACTAAAGAAATGGCGATCGAGAATATATAGAGTTTGGATGAGGTCTGGCGCCATAAGGGAAAGGAAATCACTGCCTATAATTTCCTACATAGGACTAAAGAAACGGAAATCGTGACCATATCAATTATTCACAGCACTATCGGTGCCACTCATTTTGAACAGTAAAATGCTGTGTTTAATTTAGTTGTTGGTGAAAATATCACTATTCCAGTATTTGGATTTTTTGCACATATATTTCCATCAGATTTCCGAGTGCTATGTAAGTGTATTTCCAGCTAGTGTAGAATCTATAGAAACATGGCCAAGGAAAGTAAAGGGAGTTGCACTAGTCACCTGGCCTCTATTTTTCTGGTCTCTCTGAATCTCCAAATCTTTCACCAACTTCAACCAGATATCCTTTACTTTACCTGGCTCAAGCTCATTCAAACGGATATGGGCACATCCAAGTAGTTCAGCTGACTGAAGCCCTTCATCGTCATAGATTTTTACCACTAAGTGTTGTGTCAATGGATCTTCAACTACGAACTCAAAATGCTCATTCCAGATGGGGTTCAAATCGTTGTTCTGAAAAAGAACATTATTTACTTTAATCTTAATTTGATCAAATGAATTAAAGAAACTTTTCCAGGAAAACAGATGACTAACTTACAATTATTTTGCTCTTCTTCATTCTATCTCGTATAGGGCGTACATATAAAACAGCAAAAGGATCAGATTTTCCAATGAGGTCTTTATTTGTTAACTCCTTTGCTTGAATAAG
This sequence comes from Nicotiana obtusifolia, assembly GCA_002018475.1. NCBI lineage: Eukaryota > Viridiplantae > Streptophyta > Magnoliopsida > Solanales > Solanaceae > Nicotiana > Nicotiana obtusifolia. Next base: position 27,771 of record MCJB01047153.1, read on the forward strand.
TTTCACCTCCAATACTCCAGTAGGCTTCAGTTCAAGATCACTGGTACGAGAAAATAGAATGTCAATAAGCATTTTACAGCTCCAATCAAAACATGAGATAATTACGAAATTGCATGAGATAACATTTTGACTTTTTTAGCTCAATGCAAAATGGACGGAAGTCCAATATAAGTCGAGGGAACTACTCTCCAAAACTTAATCCAAAATTCTCTCTTTGGAAATCTTATATTTGGAAAGGTCCTTCTGAGGTTCAACGAGAATTTAAATGTGTTCGATTAGACCCAAAACTGGAAGGCAGCGCAAAGATAAATTAGGTGGTGAAAGTGAGATCGTTCAAAGAATCCATTGTTAATTTCAATACCTATAATCCCCAGGTAAAATGGGAATAACTTTTCGAACCGGCCATGTGATAGAGTCTTCAATAGCATCCCGGATGGTTCCCTGGAGAAATAAAATTCATTTTAGCAGACCTAGAGTGTAGTAAATCATAACTAACATTTGTTAAGAATTCCATTTTCTGATTGCATAAAAAAGTTCAAGTTCATGCAAACAACTCAAAGCAGAAAAACCGTTGTTCCTCTCTTTTCTCAAACGAGAATAAGTGGTGAAGTTCGCCCAAACCTCAATTGCATCAGAAAGGCCAGGAATTGCTTTCATGTCACCACCAATTACTTTAAGCGTAAAATCCAGCTTTTTCTGCAAGCAAAGAAATTCATTTGTCATTTTTCCTTTAGAGTTTAGGTGTGAGATATGCACGTGGGTAGTCTTGTCCCGGTGAGAGTAAGTGCCATTTTGCACAGACACGGGCAATGTAGAACTAAGATAGTAGGTGCGCCTGCTCCCTCTGGTCTTGCTTGAATTATATAAGTAGTTGAGAATTTTTTTATGAACGTATATTTATATTAAGTTCACACCCGTTGCCACAAAAGAGTAGTGGGTGCAATGATCAGCACCCACTGAATATAAATCCTGACCGCCTTTTGTGTACACACATAAGATGCATATTGGAATGTTGTGTAGCAAGATACATACTTGAATTATCTTGAATATCAACATCCAAATTTAAATAGACATGTGACCGAGTTAATACTCAAATCACTCCTAATCTATTTTTAATTCAAAATAAAAAGAAAAAGCCTTAGTTTTAATTCGGGATTGTGTAAATAACATGCTTAAATTTTTTTTTTGAAGTATCAACACCATGCTTAAATTGTTCAAAGGATAAGTATAAATAACATGCTTAAGTTGATTTTTGTGCATGTATGTGCTATATTGCGCCGACTCTTCAAAATAATGTCGTACCCGTGTCAGATCCTACAAAGATACACTACTTTTGGAGGATCAGACACGCACCTGGCAATATTTTTGGAGAATCCGAGCAACATAGTATATGTACACAAAGTGATATACATGCAAATGAAAGATTAAAAAAAAAAGGTTGAAGTTTATACAACACCTTCTGTCTCAGAGAGTAACATACAGCTCCAAAGCAAGGAAACTCATCAACAAGTGGCCTGAAGATCAGCCTAAAAATACCAGTAAACCCAATGTTTTTCACCTAAATGAAAACAGATCAATAATCACAAAGTTAAAATCATTTTCATAAAAGTTAGAACATAGCGTGATGCAAATATTTCAGGAACTAAAATAGAAACTTGCATGGATAAATTAGTGACGGCGTTAAAAGGGACAAGTAGTCGGAAAAAGTAATGGCTATTTTTCCAAGACAGAGTCATGGAAAAAGTAGAATATACAAGAAAATATTCACTGCAAAATACAAGAGTAGGAGAAGGTTTACGCATATAGTTGAGAAGACTCTTTAGTGCCTTGACAGCAAAACAGAACAATGAGAAAGCACATATTTGAAGTTACATCAGAGCTCTTAACATGACGTTTGTGGACAAATTAAAAAGACAACAAACTACATCAAGATAATACCATAGTTGCTTCTGTAGCTAGTAGCTATAACAAATTGAGTTGGCAAATTACACTGGCAGAAAAAAGTGGTCGACATCGAACAAAACAATCCAGCTTTCATGAAGTTACTTGATACTTTTGGAAAAAGAAAAAAGAAGTTTTGACGAAGTCAAAATGAAACAAAACAGTAAGATATATATATCATAAGTATCTTCATTTCTTCAATCTTAAAGCGTGCAACTCTTTAGATTAATCTTAAGGAAGTATTGCAGGGAATATAATGACATTAACTCTTCATTTTGTCGTCAGTCCAAAAAAAAAACACATAAGCATGAGTATGTCCATGCAAATGATATGGGATAACCTGCAAGCGTAAGGCATAAATACAAACTAGTTAAGCGAAAACAGTTGTTTGCTCCACAACTAATTCCAGTGCGTCTTTCAATTTGAGTAATTCGCGGAGAAAAATAATAAAATTTGCATCTCAGCAGAAATTAGGGCCATATCATGTGGAGCAGTTAAAGTAAGCGGCACAGCTCCGAGGTGCAACTAATTACCTGCACTGGTAATGCTACACCAACATAAGTCTTGATATCGAGTATTATGTTTGGGTTCCCATCCCATTGCATCTCTAATTCCATGGTAATACCCTCACTTCCATCTTCAATAATAGAAATCCCTGCAATGAAACATCTATATGAGACCAAGCATTTTTGGTAATATCACATGATTCATCCTCACAAGCAATTTTTTTATTAAGGAGTAAACTGAGACTAGAGGCGACATCCCCACAATAGCACTATGAGGTTCGGATGTATTTTATACCCCTGCCAATCTCAACTTATTTGCCAAATTTTGACTTCTCAAAGAGGTTAGAAATAGCAGGGAAATCTTATGCTGCTTCAAATAAGCACATGAAAAAGAACTAGAGGACACTGATAAGCTCGTCCATATGTATAAGTGAGTCCTAAAACCTTTTGGTAGTACAATATGCAATTTGAAGAGTTAAAGAAAGTAGAACATAATCAAACTTTTTGTTGGTAGAACAAACATATCAGGTAAGACTTAAGAGGAAGTAAATTCTAGTTTAAGCAAAACAAAAAGAACATAGGACAAATGTTTTGGAACAAAGGGACTGCATAACATACATTCTTTGTCTCTTCTCCTATATCATGACCAATTTATAGTGTTTGTAACTCTTAGTAAATGATTACATGTATATCATCTAGCAAATGGCAATCAACAGATTCAATCTATGCGTCCAATTCCAAAAGTCAGTAAAATTGAACAAATAAGTAATTACCGACCATACACATATACACACAAATAGATAAAGCTAGAATGCTGGAATGAGTTGAGACACCTGAGGCATGTAATAACAGCCATCATCTAACCTGTGAATTGTGGAGCAACTGTACCAAGAGTGAACTTTGATAATTTTAACGACGCCAAAATCACAGGCCTATATTGTTCCAAAACTGGCCCCACACTTGACTTTACCAGTTCTGATGCTGCCTGAATTATAATATAACCACAACAACTCAATTAGCAACAAAGAAGTCCCAACAATCAGAACTTAGGAAAAAAATATAGAAAATTGCAGAATCCCAATAGAATGGAAAATAAACTATGTATAGACATCGAACCTAACCTCATCAACATATGGCCAGATCTTTTCAAGATGAGAATTAAGCCACTTCAACTGTAAGAACAAAATTGAAAAATGGAAAAGGTCATTTCTTTTCCACTCAACAAACTATCACATGTATTATAGATAGCCATTAAACATAGTCCACAAAGGGACAGTCTAGTAACCAAACACCACAATGCACAAATTTTGTCTAAATCATCTTATGGTCACTATGTGCCCCAAAAACCAAAAAGGACTTTACTACTCAAATATTTTCATCGAAGCACTATTCAATCATCAATAAATGTTTCTTTCCATAACATTTTCCACTTCCCAACCAAACATTGAATATTTTTTTCAGAAAATAAATAATTTTGCAGATTTCTGAAAAATGACTACCATTATACCAAGCACACCCTAAAAATAAGTTAAAGACTTCACCTTTTGCTGATTATCTCAACTCCTAACTTCATATCTCTACTTTAACTGACACCTAGACATCATTATTAATCCTTATTACTCAAAACTTTTCACCAAAACACTATCAGATTTGCATATTATTATCATTTTTTTTTGGGGAAGGGCTATTCTCTTACTATCTTCCGCTTCAGTTTCCTAGTATCTTGCCGTTATTACTGCTTGTTGCTATTGCTACTGCTATTGTTTTCTTCCATCTATTTTTCTGGTTCTCACATTGTTGGTATCATTTTTTCTGGCCATTGTTGTTGATTATTGCTTGTTTCTATTGTTTTTTAATCTTCTCGGGCTGAGGGTCTCTTTACCTCTCCACACCCTATTTGTTCAATAATGTTTTTTTTTTTCAAAAATAAGACTTTCGCACTACCAAACACACCCTCAAGAGAAGTGAAAGTTTTCACCTTTTGCTGATTGGAGAAAACAACCCAAGAAGGGTATTGTTCTGGTGTGAAGATCTTTCTCGAATCATCCACTGTCATTCTAGCAAATGCAGCAATTCCACTAGCCTTTACAATTCAGCCAAAAAAAAAACATATAAATAGGAAAAACAAACCCCAGAAATGAAAAATTAACTAAAAATAGCAAAAGACTATAGTTGACTTACCAGTTCAGTACGGTATTTAGATCTTGCATTTTCTGACATAACAAAAGCAATTATTATAGCAAGTCCAAATGTAATACCAATCACAACACCTAAAATAAATGACATTTTTTTCCCTTCTTTTTGATTGAATTCTCCTCTTCCTTGTTCAATATTTTTGTGACTCTTGAAAAGATCTAAAAGCTGAGATTTTTAATCTGTTTTTTGGAGTTTTCTTTTGGTGGGGTTTTTCCAACAGGGAACTCTCTTTAAAAAATTTTAAAAAATTTAGCATCTTCAGATCCAATGAAACTGAAAATTGTTGGAAAATGTACTCAAAGGTGGGACTTTGAACTTGTTTTTTTTTTTTTTTTTTT
>MCJB01047153.1:32845-51957 GCA_002018475.1 Nicotiana obtusifolia
GTTCAAGAAAAGAAGTTTTACTTTTTCATTTTTTTTTCTCGCTATAATCAAAGATTTGAGCTGCCATAACCGGCCAAAGACACATTTTCGAAGAATCCAAAGCAAAAATTACGAAAAGAAAGGAGGAATGTCATTTTCGGAACAGGTGAGTTGACTATTGTGGGACCAAAATTTCGCCATTTATCTTTTGCCAAGTGATCAAATTATATAGTAATTCATCTTTCTTGATCTTTTATATTTATATTATATACTAATTGTTTTATAAAACCGTACATTTCTGTCATAGTTTTGTGAATTTGAAACTAGTGATTACTTAAAATTATTAGACATAAGTTAGCATTTTAACATAAATTTGGTTGAAATTTGAAAAAAAAATAATTGAAGATGAGATGAAAAATAATTTTCGGAAGCTTAAATTGAGTTTGGATAAGCTTTTTCTTTGAAAAGAAGTTAGAAGTTTTATGAGTAGAAAATTCTAAAAATATGAAAAACTAGTCTAAACCACTTTTTAAAACTTGAAATTTTCATTTTCAAAAACTGCCAAAAATTGATTATTTTATAGGCAAAATGGCCTTCTGGCCACTTAAACTTGCATCTGATTTTCAATCCGGTAAAGAAACTTACGGGTTTTCAACTTGAACACCTCAACTTGATAAAAGTACAAAAAATAGGCACCTCAATTGATCGTGTACCTCAATCGCTATGACATAATTGACACATCATGTAATGCGCCTATTATTGTTCGACACGTATAATTTGTAGGTCATAATTTTTATTTAACCATTTTATAAAAAAAATTAGGAAAAAATTATGTCTCTTCTTTGTTGGGTGGCCACTGGCACCTTTCACCATGAACACTTCCTTCCTCCACCCTAAAACCCCCAAATCAATTAGAAAAATCAGTCAAAATTCATCAATAGGAGTGACCAAAGGCCTTGCATGAGTATTCCCATAAATTTCCATCACTCTTCTTCAATTTTATCATCGTCGATATCACTATTCCGGTTATTATCTCGCCGGAAATTTCTATAAAGTATTGTCAGCCCTCTGGTTCCTTCTCATTTAGCAAAAAATAAATTTTTTTGTTATATTTCCTTATGAGACAGATCCCAAATCTCTTGAAATTGGATTAGCGACTGTCTGAAGTTTTGCAGGCACCAACAAACTTGCCGGAGTGGTTTGGAAACGGTTAACTAACTTTCAATTTACTCTTAATGTTATGCTTTTATAGCCATAGAAATCTCATGGCATGTTTATGACGACGAGTTCCTGAAAAGCTATGAAGCAACGCCACATAATAATTTAAGGAAATTTTATCTCCTATGGCAAACTATTACACCATGTTTATTATAAACCAAAACTATTTTAAAATATTAGTATCTATAGCTACATTTTATATTTTATAGTAAAATAGTTATTTATTGTATAGACTACCATATAGGCGTGAAATACACTACTTATGTTTTTCTCTTCTTTTTTTTTCCAGTTAACACGTGTTCTCTCTCAAATCACAACAAGATTTTTCTTTTTTCTCTCTTCACGATCTCTCTTTCTCACAGCTTGTAGGAACAAATTTCTCAGAATTGATCCTCAATGCTTTTCTCCAAAAGTTCGTGGAAAGCAAAAGTTAGTTTGGCAAGGACTTAAAGGTCCATGGAACCTGTTGGACTTAAATATAAGGACTTGCAACATTTGAAGAGTTCCTAACCAAGCTGGAAATGTGTCGTGGTTTAACCGAAAACCGAACATTTTACTTACTTTAACTATATAACATTATATATTATGAAGCCCAAACCCCTAGCTGACCGGATCTCATCTGAAGCCCACCCCTAAATCCTAATTAGCTAAAATTGAAGCCCAGCCCACTGCCCAAGTACCCTAAGGGGTCGTTTGGTAGGCCGTATTAGGTAAAATAATCCCCGTATAAAAATTTAATCCGACCAATACCATGTTTGGTTGGTCAATTCAATTTACTCCTACCTAATACATGGATTGGTTATCCCTCATATGAGGGATTAACTAATACCAAGGAAAGTAAGGGATTACTAATCCTTGGATTAGCTATGCATGAATAAGACTTAAAATTATTAAATCAAGGGTATAATTATAAAGAATATTTTATATAGTTTTAAACCAAACACAAATTTAGATTATATATTGCATAATTAATTTTTAATACAATGAACCAAACACTTGATAAAAAATAATCCCAGCATTACTAATCCTGCATTACTAATCCCTACTAATCCTAAGTAAATAACCCTAACGTTAATTCCTAAGAAAGTAAGAAGCCTAATCGACCATTCGACCTTCCTCTGTTCCTCTTCCTCAATCCTCACCTCAGTTCTCAGTTCTCTGACCTCAACGACAACACCAAGGCTCAATCGTCGTCGTCGATCATCAGTCCTCCGTTCCTCACCACTCACGAGTCACGACCCAGTGCCGACGCCCTCACCAGTCACCACTCACCAGTACCTCCAAAATTAGGGTTCCGACTTCCGATTGAACTCGCTCATCCTTCTTCCTCAGGTGTCAGGTTAGTGGTAACCTCTTAGCTGCGGCTCCTAGCTCCTTCTTTTTTCAAGAAATCAATTTTCTTTGAACTTTTGTGTAGAGATATGGTTTCTGGCTACTTTCTGCTATTGTTTGTATAATAGCAGAAAAATTATCAAAAATAATTTTTGATTTTTCTGGTTTCTGGCTTTCTAGTTTCTGCTATTGTTTGTACTTTGTAGCATATATGCGCCTTAATTTCTCCTACTGTGCCGATTGCTGTTGCTGTGACGCCTTTTGGTGTGTATTTTCCCAAGCAGTTTGGTGCAACTTTTTGTTTGAGTAATAATAATTATGTACTTGTTATCTCTTCTCTCTAAGTTTGATGCAATGACTATAACCACCTTTGTTTCTTAGTTCAAACAACACTTTTCACTTTTCATTTCAAACTCCTCCCGGCTGAAAAATGAATAAAATGTTAAGTAAGTGTGTGCCAATTAAGAAGAGTGTTTACAGAAATGTGGATTAAACTGATTAACTAAATAAAATAATGAAGTACAAACAAATTAAATAAGAATTATTGAAGAAAAGAAAAGTCTGCGCTAGAGAATTTCAGAAATTACTTGTATAAAGAGAGTGAAAATACTATTCACATTATATATTATGAAGCCCAAACCGAACCGAACCGACCGATGCCCACCCCTACCTAAACCAAGTCAAGGTGTACCTATTAAACACCTAATGGACAATTTTCCACGAAACAAGGTGCGTGTATTTCAGATGGTGTGATAGCGAATCATTGAAAATTGAAAAGAAAAAAGATTTTTTTTAAAAATTTAGAGTCTCTCGCAGCACTCCTCTTCGTCTTGTTCTTGCCCCTTCCCCAAACCCCTCCGCCGGCCCCAATAGTTCTTTTCCCAAATCCCCGCAAGCCATTTCACTACTAAGCGTTTTTATCAATTTTAACACCAAAAATCTTAAAAGCCGGCCCCAACGATGCAACAAATCTTCCAACAAAGCTCAACAAAGATCTATTGAACAACTGCCATGATTTAGACCAGTGGAGTTCTTGTTTTGCGAATTTTCACGAAGCTTAAGTACTCCTGGCTTTCGTATCCAAAGTAAACAAATCCTCCAAGTGACCACCTAATTATTAATTGAAAAACAAAAACAAATTCATAATTTTTATTCTAGTAATCTTTTCCTTATAACAATCATATCTGGTAAGGATTTTAACGTGAAGTTGAAGGGGCACTTATGTTTGTGGTGGGTGGGCAGTGTTTATGTGGACGGTGGAAGGGAGAAAATGCGAGGAAGAAAGAGATTCTTTCTTTTGGGTGAAAAGAAATGGATAAGGTATCTCACACACACTGCGCCATATCAGCAATGTGTGTTTAATAGGAACAATTTCGCTTGGAGTTAAGTGTTAAGTGTTACGGTGAAAAATTAGGATAAATTTAAGGCCCAGTTATATATTTGCCTAAAATCAATAACAGAAGCCCCATATAGCCCGGGGCATATTTATGCATGATTCCCTTCCTAGACTATGTATAAATAATATTAATTTTAAAATTATTTATATAAATATGTATGTGGCTACTCATGCTCAATAAACTATCTTAGGTGCATTAGTAATTGATGCCCCCATATAGAGGCGAATTTATACGGAGAGATGGGTATGCGCTCATGCTATCTTTTTTAGATCACGTATAAATAATATTAAATTTAAAATTATTTATATAAATATATTTATGGCCACCTGTGCTCAATTAATCAGAGTTGTATGCATTATATGAACAAAAAGCAATCGATCGGGATCATTCAATACAACGGTATGAACACGATACCAACGCAAATCCATGGAAATACCCTTTATATCAAAGATAATTAGACACTATATAACTTTATTGCACTGAAAAAGACTATAATATAATTATCTTATGAACATTATTTTCGAATAAGAATGTTCTATTTTGTTGGTAACAATGTAACAATTTTGTACCTTGGTGTAAAATTCGTGTCCCTTTGTCCCCTCGATCCCTGTCCCTTAAATTTTTTGTAATTAACTTTTTTTTCTAAAGTTGCTTTTGGCTAAAACCATATCCTACGTTTTTAAGGGGGAATTAATCCTAAAAAGAAAATACATCGGCTCCCTCTCAACTCTCTCTGGGGTGACTGTGGATTCTTCGAGAAAGCAGCAATTTCTTCACCATGTTCCTTTAAAAATCTCAGGTATGTAACTCCTCTCTCTCTCCTTGCTCTGTATTTCAATTCACTCGCTGCAGCTTTCTTCTTCTCTTGCTATTCCCCGCTCTCTCTTTTACCGTTCCGCTCAGTGTTAAAATCTCTTGCCGAGATTTTTTCTTGTTGATGGTCATTATGATTGTTTATTTCTGAAATGAGAAGCTGTTGGATGCTGTTTCTGGTGGGAATTTGGGAGAGGTAGGGCTTTAAAGTTTTGAATTTTGATAGTTTATTGAATTTGGGCACATACTGTATTTGAGAAAATGCTTGGCCGAGTTTATTTAAGTTGAGGCTGTGTTTGAGAAAATTACTTCTCCATGAATCATGATGTGTTGTTTTGGTTTTTATTGCATCACTGCCCGATCTCATGACTAATTAAAATGCAAATACTTTGCTAATTGAGCAACCAAATATTCAAGGTCAAATAGGAGATACGTAAGTTCAGAGATTGAAAGTTCTATTATTAAAGAATCTTAATACTTCATGATTTCCTTAATTTTTATGCAAGTTCGTAGGAAATTAGGAGTACCATTTAATTGAGCTCAATGATGAGTATCACAAATTATGACTTATTATTTATTTGTATATCTGCATAACTGTATCAAACGAATGCGGAAGTGTGTCTGATTGCATTAGAGAATATAGTTGGTGGAGATTAAACTTCTATTTCTAATTCCTTCCTCTTACATGCTGACATTACTTCCAAAGTTATTTTGCCAGAGTTGTTTTGTGCATAGAAACTTGATGAATTAGTTTGTGGAAAGTCGAGTTCACTCATAATTGCTATTGCTATTTCAGAGATCAATGGACGACTCAATGAAACAATTGCAAGAAAAGCTTATTAAGGTTGAAATAGAAGCTGAAAATCTCTTATTAGCTCGGCAACAGGTACTTGAAATGCCCTCTAGGTTGAAGCAAAATTCTTTCTGCTCAAATGTATAAACAAACTGTGTGTAATGTAATGCAGTTAATTGAAAATGATAGAGTGAGGAATGGGAACAGGGAAGCATTAACTGCACTAAGGAGGAGGGCCAAGACGACAAAAACTAGCGTTCCTACACCGTTTGAGTCACTAATGAGGGATGTTGAATCAAGACCACTGGTGAAAGAGGTTTGTCCAACCTGTGGCAATCATGATTCGAAGGAGAAGACTTGGGTCATGTTCCCGGGAGCTGATGTATTTGCTAATATCCCTTTTCATGCTGCTCATACCATATTGGAGAAAGGTTTCTTTCTTACCACATTTGTGTTGTGAATATTATTAGAAAGTATGCACTTGTTACACTTTCTATATAAACTTTATGCGAGTATAATTCATCCCCTTAATCTGAGCGATTGAGTTATACATGAATGCACGAGGAAGAAGCTTCTATATGTGAAAATATGTGCTGTTTCAGGAGCTGCATTTTCAGAGCCAAAGCTTTACAAGTCATCATTGAAGAAGAGCAATATATTAGAATTAAATTGCTTAAGAGCAGATAGAAGTTATTATTATTATTTTTATTATTTTATAATGAAAGCTGATAGAAGTTATTTAAGATGTAGACAAATTTCTTGAGAGTTGAGACTTTTTCCTCTCATGAATTGGGTTGGAAGTGAGGTTGCTCTTGTTACAAGATCAACTTCTAACCAAGAGGGTGGAAGTCTGAACCACCGAGGGAACAAAGTGGAAAGGGCCTCTGCTGATTCCTGAGAGCAGGGGGTTTGGATTTGAATTTATCACATCAGAGAAAGAAAAACGAGAATACTCCTGAGGGCACAGGGTTTGGAGTGGGGTTTATCACATTAAAGAAGAAAAAGGAGAACACAAACAGTTTTTACAACTATTAAGATTAGAATGAGCAGAGAATAGCGATAGGCTAAAGCAATGATGCATGATTTCTACCGGATACTGCAGCAAGTAGAGGATAGACAAGTGATGGCGGTGAATTTCTAGAGACTGAACATTCCTCTGATCCATTTTATAAATGACGCTCCATTTGGAGAGCCAAATAATTTTTTATAAGATTAAGTTCTTAAATATTCTAGGTTTAAAAGGCTACATACTTCTTATTAGTTTCTAATATACATTAAGTAGACTTGTTTGACCTTTGTAATCCAAATTGTGTCATTCTTTTTCAATGGAGGATCACTTATTGCAACAGTCCAAGCATAAAGGTAGGGCATATACTTGCAATGAGATGGATTTTATACTGTAGAGGATTTTATCTTGTTTTTTGGATTTCTTATTTTTTGTCTATCATTTTGTTTCATATTGCCTTAGCATCCTCATTTCATATAAATTAATGTTCTTAACTTGCGTATACTTAATTGCCTAACAATGTTTTTTGCTCTTTTTTCGTCTAGTAAGTAAATAATTTTCTAGACAAAGACATCCCAGGAGGCAACTTATATTACTACCAGTATACCTTGCCCACTTTCTGACATCCCTTTGAGCCCCATATTTTTGTGCAGTCATGCTCATGTGAAACTTAACAAATTTAGCGTTGATTGCCAGTTGTTTAAATTTTTTTACCTTGCTCTTTCATATGAGTAGATTTCTAGTCCTTATCAAAGCCAACCCCATCATGACTTGCCACATTAGGGTGGTCTTATTGAGAATAGGAAGGATTTTATGCAAGTTGCAGTGCTAGAATGATCATTAACTTCAACTTATGTCTCCCTTTACATTCTTGCAGAGAATTCTAGTGTTTACTTTGGTCTTCTACTCTGTTTCAATATTTGAAATATGAACCAGTCCAAATAGTTAGTTACTTGATGCAGATCAAACTATACTTGATTACGAAGTGAAGAAACTCCAGAGCTTTGTAAAGGAGAAGTCTTTATGGATATCGGATCAAGGAGTTCTTGCAGATAGTATTAATCCAGATGTCCTCAGATCTATGGTGACTTTAACTGACAAACCAAAGTAAGTTTTGGCGGTTGCATTGCCCTTTTTATCTGTCTTCCTCTAAATGTTTTATGCCTTGATGTATATATTTTTTCTTTTGACCATTCAGGACCGAGCAGAATGAGTAATCAACAAGTGTAATAAATATTGCATATGAAGGTAAATCTTTGTACTCCCTACCTCTTGCACATCTGTTCATTGGTACTTAGAACACCAGCATTTCCATATTAAAATAAACACTTGCAGCATTTCTATCCATCAAGAAACAGATTGTAGTTTGAAGGTGGTGAAATCATCTTTCTTTGTCTATTAATCAGTAACTTGCAGCATATAGCAAGAGAGACTCTTCAGGTGGTTTCAGCAATTGAAGACCTAATTTAAAACTGTGAGCAGCAGTATTCTTGACGGTAGTGTTAGCAATATAGCTAGCTGGAGAAATTTTGGGTGGAGTTTAGTCAGTTTGTTTATCTTCCATCTGAGGAATTGACTTGTAAATCTGAGGTGTATGCTCCTCATGTCATGAGAGTTGTTTGTTAACATGCTATTAGCAACAATCTGAAATATGTTGTTAGAATAAAAAAATCAACCCTTATTCACACTTTTGTATCATCACATTATGTAGCGCATTTCCTTCATCCCATAATGTGGACGAGATTGTTTATTTCAGATACCATGATTAAGCTTCCAAGGTACCGTTGAGTTTTGAATCAATATGTTTTTTCTGAAACCACAGTTTGGTCCTTTCGAGTTGTGCGGTTCATAATTCTTCTGGTGAGTATCTAATGTCTAGACTTCTGAGCAATCACCAAGAGAGTGCTTCTGGTTCTGCATTAGAGAAGGGGAAAAACGAAAGTTATTGCTGACTTGCTTCACACTTGGGTGAAAATATCAATGTTAATGTGCTGCTCACAGTTGTCAAAATTGTATGGTTCACTTGGGGAAAATGAGCAGAATTTGATTAGCGCCTCCTCTTTTTTCCTCTACAGCTCAAAATCATGTATAAGTTGCCTGAATGATTACAAATTATATTATCTCAACTGGATGATAAATGGTACATACATTTATGTTGGAGTTTGTGCATGTGACTTTGCTATTCTTCTCGCTAGTGCATGCTTAACAGCAATTGGCCGTTTCTATTTCTCAACTTTGGCAGAGAATGGGGATTAGATAGAAAAATAAGGTATCTAGGGTCCTCCGTTTATGATCATTGTACCATAATTGTTTCGTCTCACATGTGGGAATATATTGGGTATGTTGTTTTCTCGGTGATACCTCCCCCCTCTTTTAGAAAAAGGTAGAGATTTGGTATGATAGTGTTGTGGAAGGAACAACTTCACATGTGAATCCCGTGATCAAGAGTGAAAATGGACAATTGTGTCCTGATATTTAGGGGACCTCCTAAATTATCTCTGTGGAAATAAATTATTCTCTGAACTGCTACAATGGAGAAGGAGAATTATTTGTTAATAATTGGTATTATAATCACATTTTTCACAGTAAGTCAATGTGCATGCTATAGTCGAGATTCGAGAGTGAAAATTGTTGATTGTGTCCTAATCTTGGAAACGGGCCTCCTATATTTGCGGAAATAAATTCATCTATAATCTGTTATATATAAATGCACCCCAATGAGCAAGTTTTAAAACAATTCTTAATTCTTTTACCTTTTGGACAAACGATGTTCACGTTCGAACAAAAATAGTTGGAAGGAGGAAGGTGCAATAAATGACACCATTCTTGGTATGATACACATGGCATTACATGTTTGTGAGACAGACAAGGAAATTTTATCTCCGATAGCAAACTATTACACCATATTTATTATAAACCAAAATTATTTTAAAATATTAATATCTATAGCTACCTTTTATATTTTATAGTAAAATAGGTATTTATTGTATAGACTATCATATAGGCGTGAAATACGCTACTTATGTTTTCCTCTCTTTTTCTTTCAGTTAACACATATTCTCTCTCAAATCACAACAATATTTTTCTTTTTTCTCTCTCCACGATCTCTCTTTCTCACAGCTTGTAGGAACAAATTTCTCATTTTCTCCAAAAGTTCATGGTAATTGATAAAGCTTTTGGCCGGTTCACGCCAATTTACTCTGTCATTCTTCTTTGTCATTGATTTGAAGTTGTCAAATACGTTTGCATGCAGTGAGCCACTGAATTGGTTTAGAGAAAGATCGAAAATCCTCAACATGGGAAAGCAAAAGTTAGTTTGGCAAGGACTTAAAGGTCCATGGAACCTGTTGGACTTAAATATAAGGACTTGCAACATTTGAAGAGTTCCTAACCAAGCTGGAAATGTGTCATGATTTATAGCGTTATTCCCCACATCAAGGACCTCTAAAAGATGACAATTGAGCAACGAAACAGGGACAGGGGCGGATCTACGTTGATTGTGTCGGGTGCTGAAGCACTCATTAACTCCGACACACTGGAATAAAGAACTAGCAAGCACCCATTAAACAAAATGTCTTTTGGGTGCTTTGGTTAAGAGGTGAGAATAGAGTGCACAAATATGAAGTGGTTAGGGATCGATTCATGCATGAACTAATTTTTTTATATGGCCAGAGAGTGAGTACCCACGACCTTAAAATCCTGGATCCGCCACTGTACAGGGACATGTCCTTCAAATTGATTACCATTCAAGACAATGGTCCTCAATGAAGTGCTCCGACTACACAATGGTGGAAGACTCCCACTGAAATTATTCTTTCGCAAATCCAACGAATTGATTCGCTGAAGTTGTTGCGTGATAAATCCAAAAATTCAAGGCTGCTCATGTTACAAATGGATGAAGGTATTGGACCCTACAGGAAGTTGAACTTAAAATCAAGAATCCTTAGATTATATTGATGTAGTTCTAGGTGGCCTGTAATGAATTAAGTGAAACGTTGAGATATGATCATAAAGATTTCTATTCCTACATTGTCAGTGATGTTATTTGATGAGACGTCAAGCTTGAATAGGTTTACGAGATTTTCAAGTGACCGCTGAGTTAAATTCAATACCTTTACTGCTGGGTTCGTCTTCAGCTTATCAGCAACATCTAGTCTACTGAATCGATTATGATCGAGCTTCAAATGTTCATAGGACGGGATGTTAAAAACCCAAGATGGTATTTTTCTCATTCAGTGAGTTGCGGGGTCCAGGGCCGGACCACAAGGATCTATTAGACGCAATATTACCCTATATTTCAACAAAAGGTTGTTTTCACGGCTCGAACCTCGACCCCCTGGTCACATGACAGTAACTTTACCATGTACGCCAAAACTCCTCTTCATGAGTTATATCACTAACATTCTAATTAATTTTCACCAGAGAGACTTAGTCAATATTAATGAGCATTAAGTAACTGTGAAATTTACCATATTAACATTAATATGTTCATTGAAAATAAAGCAAATACTCATAAGCTCTTTAATCCAAGGACAACTTTGAAAAAAAGAAGTTAATTCCTTCGATATATGAAAAGATCAAATATTATGGACCAAAAAAAAGACCAAAAAATCAATTACAGTGAACCAGAGGGAGTACTGCTTTGTCATTCTGTAGCCAGATTATAATGAAGTTAGCGGACCCTCAAGGAAGTTAAATTTAAGATCAACACTCACTAGATTATAATGATGAAGCTGATCTAGGTGGCCTGTAAGTGAATTATGTTCCTGCATCGCCCCGTGATGTTTTGAGCTCGTCAGCTAGTCCATTGTACGCAGTCTTATCTTGTATTTCTACAAGAGGTTGTTTTCACGGCTCGAACCCGAGATCTCCTGATCACTTGGCAACAACTTTACCGATTATACCAAGACTCCCCTTCAATTTAGAGATTGTAGAAGGAATATGACCAGTGAAATTATTGTCACTAATATCCAACTGCCTCAGTTGTGTAAGGTTACCAATGGAATCAGGAATGGAACCAGAGAAGTCACTTCCTCGGAGGTGCAAATGATTCAAGGAATTAAAGCAGAAGATGATGCACAATGGATGAAGAAAAGCTCTGATTTAGCAAGACAAAATAGAAAAGTGAATAAAAGATCAAGAAATATCCCATTTTTTAAGTAAAATTTTTGAATTGAGTGAAACTTAGACGGTATCTCTTTATTCTTCGTGATATTAACCACATTTCTGATCCCTACTTGCGTTCTAATGGGTTGGTCTAGTATGAGAAGTTATGGAAAATAGTATATTACAACATTCTAATTCGTGAGTTTATAATAATTGGCGTGTTCTACATGCTGGATCATCTACTATTCTATGTTCTTCCAGGAAGTGTACTAATCGATGTATTGTGCGGAGCTGAGTATCTTTAATGTTAGCGAGATTAGTCAATATTTATATCTTTCGGTGCAACAACAAGATCTTATGTAAAAACTGATTTCAATTGAATCCATAACTTTCGATGTGGAGGAGCAACAATGAAGGCAATAATAAATTATAGACGTTTATCCTTCACTTCATTCTTTTTCTTGCAATAAATAACATAAATGAACCCATAATTTTAAAGCTATAATTTGTTCAATACAAAAATTTTAAAAATTGAATTCATAGAATTTAAATTATGAATCCGCCTAAAATGAAGATGACAGTTCCCTTGTGTTGAATTATTCTGGGATTGACTACTAAACTATTGTTGCTGCCTCTCATAATGCTGGTTCTTCTTATATCCAATTTATAGCTGATGCATCTTATCGTGAATAGAGTTTAACTTCTATGTACTAACGGGCATAAAGAATTTACACCGGCGGATGAGCTCCCAATTTCAAAATGGCCAATTCAAATCTTCATCTCCTCTAATTCAAATTCTAACAGAGACAAAAATATTACTTCTTTTGTTTTAATTTATATGAATATATTTTCTTATTAGTCTGTGCTAAATAAAAATGACGGTTTTCTAAATTTAGAAATAATTTAGCTTAAAATTTTAACTTTAACCATAGAGCTGGTTTGGTATGAGGGATAAGAGATAATTAATCTCGAGATTAAATTTGAGATAAGTTTATCCTATATTTGGTTGGTATAAAATCATAGTATAACTAATCCCGAAATTATAATATTTTTTTTATCCCTATTAGAGAGTGGAATAACTGGTCCCATGATATCTAATCATGGGATAACTTGTTTCTCAACCAAATAACCTCTTAGTGATAAGTTTTTATAGCCACACAAATATTATGACATATTTAAGACCATAAGTTCCAATGGAATTATAGTCACATAAATAGTATGGCCTGTTTAGGACACAAATTTTAAAAAATCTTCATTTTTTTCTTAAACTTCATGTCCAATTACAAAGATAGGAATATGTGATTTCTTCCCATCTGTACCGATACACCATACTCAAGAAGCATATGAAAGAGACTTAAAAAAGATTTTATTTGAATTTTTACCTCTTTTACAAACTTAAATTTACAAGTTATTGCATGTTCAAGAAAACAATTGTATATGGTTAGATTTGAAGTTTCTTAAGGGCAACAAAAACTGAATTTAACAAAAAGTGGCTAGTTGTTGGCAGCTGTACCACCAGCTAGCTAATAAGAGATTTTACACAAATAGCCAGCTAAATTCATTACTTATTTTCCTAGTCGATATAAGTAGATTATACATTAATTATATATAAGACTATACATCCGTCGACTATATTAGCTTAAGTAGTTAGGTGGCTGACTATTTAGCTTAATTTTTTTATTAATAATATAGATTTAAGTTATATACATTTACTTAAATATTTAACTTTTTTATATTATTAGTAAATTTTAACCTATAATAACAGGTTAGCTGTCGTCTTTGTCAAACTACAAAAATTATTAAGAGATTTACTTGTATTACCTAATAAGTGGCCAATTATATAAATATTTTTTACATTGTCAACATAAAACTTAAACTCTAAAAATATAAAATAAAGTATTTTACTGTTCCTTAATGTTTTGTCCTTGATGAAGCATATTCACGTGATTATAAGGAAAAATTAGCTTATTTTTCCTACGGAACTTAGCCCATGAAGGAATATGTTACTGTTGAAATATGGAAGAATTGAAATTTTGGATCAAAACATTATGTATGAATAATATAAACCGTCTAAACAAAAATTTTTGAACAACAAACAACCAGTTCAGATATTCACAACCAAAAAAAAAAAAATGCTGCCTAAGAGAAAAGTTTCATGCAAGTCTCGAACTTGAGACATCTAATTAAGAGTTGAGGGATTTCATCCATTCCACCACATTCTATAGTAATCGTTATCCTTTCCTTATTCTAGAATGCGGCTACTAAAAAATAAAATAAATTTACAAAAAGATGATCTAGTTTATACAGTTGGTATCAATTGTAAGTACTGTCTGGTAAACCGAGGTCAAGATATCAAAGATCGAAGAGCAAGACCGAATAGCATTGAAGCAAGAATATCGAGGTATCAAAGATCGAAGGTCAAAACCGAATAACATCAAATCAGAACTTGAAGCCATGGTACCCGAGATGAACTTATTGTCGATTTCAGGAAATGCCCTAAGGTAAGTCATCAAATTTGAGCGACGAGAGGATCGGAAATCCCGTGTAAGTAAGCATTTCGGTGGGAATTACGGCATCAATCAATAAGACCATTAAATCAGCACATCAAAAAATATTTTACCGCGTAAAGAGATTATTATCTTATTTAAAAAATTATTATCACACTATATAAAGGGGCAACGTAATTATTGGGTCATCTAAGGCATCACGAGAAGAGAAGTTATTGATGACCTACCTAGCCGTATTGACTATAGCTGTGAGAAAGTCTTAACCAAAAAAAGAAGTGCTGTGTCTATAAATGCTAGTTCTTTTCTTCCCAACTTACCCTAAAATAAAACGCCACTTAATACTCGAACAAAACACACACACACACACACATAAAGTAAAATAAAATTACAAAAAAAAAATGATTGAATCATGATTTTTTTAAAAAGAGGTTCTACGCAAATAACCAGCTAGATTTCATGTTTGTTTTTACTAGCCGATATATATAGAGTATATGTTAATTATTTACAGTTATACATATATTATATATAAATTATACATATATATTATACATTCGTCGGCTATTATTAGCCTAAGAATGGACTACTATTTAAGTTAGTTCTTCAAAAGGGGTCATCTAAGGCATCACGAGCAGCGGCGGATCCACAAGGAGTCTTATGAGTGCTTAAGCACCCGTTATTTTTGGCTAAATTTAATAAATTTATACAAGTAATTATTAAAAATTTTAAATAAGTATTAAGCGAGCACCTATCACTAAAGTCATTTTTTTTCTTTTTATGATATTTTTACCGGTAAGCAAGTGTGATTTTGAAATCTTAAATCCGCCGCGGATCACGAGAAGAGAAGTTATTGATGACCTATAGCTGTGAGAAAGTCTTAACCAAAAAAAAGAAGTGTTGTCTCTATAAATGCTAGTTCTTTTCTTCCCAACTTACCCTAAAATAAAACGCCACTCAATACTCGAACAAAACACACACACACACACTCCTCAAAATCCAATACTAAAATTATGCCACATACTCTTAAAGAACAAACAGAAACCCTCTCTTCTTCTTCTTCTTCTTCTTCTCTTTATGACTAATATCATATTAGTTTAAAGATGATGAATCAAGAAAACAATCAGAATCTTGATTCAAACAGAAACTGCTACAGCAAAAAGATGGAGAAAAATGGAATAAGAAAAAGGGAAAAATACCCTTTAATTTCTTATGATGAATTACCAGAATATATGAAGGATAATGAGTATATACTGAATTATTACAGAGCTAATTGGCCTCTCAAAGAAGCATTTTTCAGTATTTTTCATTGGCATAATGAAACTCTTAATGTCTGGACGTAAGTATCTCATTTTCTTGTTTTTTTTTTTTTCAATTTAGATTTTTAAATAGTTTAAATTGCAATTTATTTATCTGAAGTTTTGAATTTATTTTGTTTTTTTACAGGCATTTGATTGGATTTATTCTGTTTATGGTATTAACCATAGCTAATGCAGAGCATCTATCTCTACTTGCTAATTTTATGACTCTGTTTATTCGGTATGTGCCTCATTCTGCTTCTTTTTTTCCTTTCCTTTTTTCTTTTTTTTTGAGAATTTTACCCTTCTATATATTTTTTTTTCCAAATTTTAATTCCTTAATTCACATCAAGTTGGTGAGATTTGAGGTCTTTGGTCTTCTTATATTATCTTGGGCAATCCTCGTCTCATAAACTAGCTTTTGGGTTGAGTTAGACTCAATGTCCATCTATCATGGTATCAAAGTCAGGCTCATCCAAATTATTGTTACCGATGTTGGGTTTACTCTCCTTTTATGGTCTTGGGCAATCCTCATCTCATAAGCTAGCTTTTGGGGTTGAGTTAGGCCCAAGGTCCATTTATCATGATATCAGAGTCAGGCCCATCCCAATTATTGTTACTGATGTTGGGCTCCCATTTATGTTGTCTACGCTCCAGAGTGCAGGCCTGGATGAGAGGGTGTGTCATCTCATAAGCTAACTTTTGGGGTTGAGTTAGGCCCGAGGTCCATTTATCAAACAGTATTCTTATCTTTATTGAAAATACAAAAAAAAAAAAAATTACATTCATTTACCAGCAAATCTCACTCATTAAACTGCGTATTTTAAGTTTTTTTTCTTTTTTTTTTTCCCACTATTTTTCATAAATTGCCTTTTCTTTAATTAAGTGTCTATATATCCCTTTCCTCATTGTCTCAAGTAATTAGATAGCGTTTAACTTCGACAAAAAAATTATAAGTTTGACCATTCTCATGTAACAGCAAATGCAGCATCAGAAAATTAAAAGATAATGTTAAAAAGGAGAGAAATTAATAGATTAGGACTTATGATATGATAAATCACCTAAATGATAAGATTAAAAAGCAAAAAAGATATTAATGAGTTAGGAATGATAGAACCACCTACCATGAATGATTTTGGTGAGATAAATTTGATCCCTTAATTAGAGATATCGAGTTCGAGCGAAGGAAATCTTGATAGGTAATATTCTTGAGTTCGAGCGGAAAAATCCTGATAGGTGATATTTTCTTCTTTAATGACTTTTTGCGCAACAACAACGGCAAAAATAACAAATTCAATGTAATTTTATAAGTGGAGTTTGAGGAAAGCAGTATCTACGCAACAAATCTCACTTCTACCTTGAGAAGGTAAAAAATCAATTTTTATGCGATACAAATTTAAATTAGTCGAGACATTACGCGAATATTAAATACTAGATGAGAAAGTAAAAAAGATAGAGCCACCTAATAGGCTAATATTATATCGTTTTGATGTGGCGAACTTTAGTACGATATTGCTGGCCATCAAACTCCCAACCACCTTCTTTTAATGTCTGCGCATCTATTTCAGCAGATATTTTCTTGGTCACATTTTGAGATAATACGTCTCTCAGTTCTTATTTTCTACGTTAAAAGTAGCGGTGATGCCAGAAATTTTTTAAAGGGGTTCAAATTTAAAAGAAGTAAAATAAATTTTTGGTAAAAGGTATTTAATATATGTTATATACCTATATTTTACTTATATACACAATATAATTTTCCGACGAAGGGTAGAGTGTAGCTTTGCCCCTAGTTATAGGGGATCGTTTGGTACGTGGGATAAGGGTTAATAATCCCCGAGTTAGATGTAAGATTATTTTATTTCGAATTTAGTTGAACTTTTGAATCTGAGATTAGCAATCTCGAGATTAATTAATTCCACAATTGGGTAGTATTCTATCATACAATGAGGGTGGGATAATAATCCGGGGATTAATTAATTCCGAAATAAATATTAAATTGACAAAGATGCCCTTTTCCAAGGCTCTTCCCCTAAACTCTTTTAAACAATCCAAGGTTCTAATTGAAAATAAAAATTTATCCCAACTTATTTAGTATATATCAAATATATGTTTATATTATACCCCGTATATTTCATGTTTAGTCCAAAGATCCAAACATCTTTCACTAAAAATATATGCATTAAATAATTCCGTCATTATTGAATCTCCGTATTATAATCTTATGATAACTTGTTATAAACCCCTTAAAGTTTTTATATGTATCTTAAGAAAGATATTTAATATGCTCAATAACATATGAGTATTTGTTTAAATTCAGAAAAACTAATGTATAACGTCTTATTTTTCTAAAAATCAAGTACTTCCTCCGTTCACTTTTAATTGTTCACTATATAACGTCTTAGTGATTATCATAGTCTAAAATTAAAAAATTGATTTTGCTTCAATATTGCAGAAATTTTCCGACGAGTGGTGATGCAAACGTCTCTCACAATTCAAAGGCTTTTTCCCAGGTGAGTTACCTGCTGGTTCTTTAAATATTGTTAGTAGTACATTTTCATGAACTTTTAAAAGTTTAATCTTGGGCATAGATCCCGAAACTATTTATATCTGATGGTCACAAAAATGTTTAAAATTTATATATTTTTTGTATATATATATAATATATACATATTTTCAGCTACTATTTTGAATGCGGCTATACAATATCATTTTTCCTTTAATCTTTTATAAGTTGGCAGTGAAAAGTGATTTTATACTATCAGATCGCATAAATGATAATTATATATAACTTCCATAACAAGTAGAACTAGTTATTTGGAAAATAAAATTGACAACCTACTATAACAAGTTAAATTATAGCAAAGTGTAAAAATTCTTTGCACCGCCACTATATGTAAGTTAAATCCGTTCTAGAAAGTGTTTAAGTTATGTGAATTGATAGCATGTTGCGTTTTATATTTTCAGACTAAATTACCTATAATATCATGTAACTCTTCATATGGTAATATGGAAAATAGAGTAATGACATGCTCGGTGGCAGATTCAGGATTTTAAAATCATGGGTAATCGTCGATAAAAATTCTGAAAGAAGAGGAAAAAGGAGTTAAGTTGTGGGTGCTCACTCAATATTTTGTCTAAATATTTTTATAGTTGCCTATGCAAATTTACTAAATTTGGTTAAAGATAATGGATATTTGAGCATCCACAATTGACGAACGTGCTATAACCAGATAAATTGTATTGGTGGCATACGTAAAACATCTTTACAATGTGAGCGACAATGTATACAACTTAAACCCTTCTAATAACTATGTTATTGAACTGATAGCGTAAAATTTCTTTACACTGAAGCAGGACAAACACTTACCAATGGACATCACATTATCAGATAGGGTAACAAATGAAGCAACTTGGCCATTCTATGTGTTCTTAGCTGGTGCAATGTTCTGCCTTCTATCAAGCAGTATTTGCCATCTATTCTCATGCCACTCACAAAAATTAAACCTTTTCTTAGTCCAAATGGACTATGTTGGAATAGCAGTAATGATCATCACTTCCTTCTTCCCACCAATGTATTACATCTTTCAATGTTCACCACATTGGCAAATTGTTTACCTTACTGGAATCACAATCTTGGGAATTTGCACTATCATAACTTTATTATTCCCC
>MCJB01047164.1:0-51956 GCA_002018475.1 Nicotiana obtusifolia
GGACTCAATTTTCCTTTCTTCCCGAATCTCATAACGCCTTTCATGGGCGAAACCTTCAGCAAGACCTTCTCACCAACCATGTAGGACGAATCTCGAACCTTTCTATCGGCATAACTCTTTTGCCTCGACTGTGCTGTACGGAGCCTCTCCTGGATTACCTTCACCTTTTCTAGAGCATCCCGAACCAAGTCAGTCCCCAATAGCCTAGCTTCGCCGGGCTCGAACCAACCGATCGGAGATCTACACCGTCTCCTATACAGAGCCTCATACGGAGCCATCCGAATACTTGAATGATAGCTGTTTTTATAAGCGAACTATGCGAGAGGCAGAAATTCATCCCATGAACCTCTGAAATCAATAGCACATGCCCGCAACATGTCCTCCATGATTTGAATGGTACGTTCGGACTGCCCATCCGTCTGAGGATGAAATGTTGTGCTAAATTCCACCTGAGTACCCAACTCCCTCTGCACGGCCTTCCAGAACTGTGAGGTGAACTGAGTACCTCTATCGGAAATGATAGAAACTGGAACACCATGCAGCCGAACAATCTCTCGGATATAAATCCTTGCCAACCGTTCTGAAAAATAGGTAACACACAGGAATGAAATGCGCGGACTTGGTCAGCCGATCCACAATCACACCATATAGCATCGAACTTCTTCAAAGTCCGTGGGAGTCCAATAACAAAGTCCATAGTGATCCACTCCCACTTCCACTCGGGAAGCTCAATCCTCTGGAATAGTCCACCAGGCCTCTGATGCTCACACTTAACTTGCTGGCAATTCAAACATCGAGCCACGTATGCAACTATATCCTTCTTCATTCTACGACACCAATAATGCTGTCGCAAATCCTGATACATATTTGCGGCGCTCGGATGAATAGAGTACCTGGAGCTATGGGCCTCTTTCAAAATCAACTCCCGAAGACCCTCAACATCGGGCACACAAACTCGACGCTGTAATATCAAAATCCCATCATCACGTATGGTGACCTGCTTGGCACCTCCTCGCTGTACCGTGTCCCTAAGGACACACAAATGGGGATCATCAAACTGTCGGTCACGTATTCGTTCTAACAATGAAGAATGAGCGACCGTGTAAGCTAATACCCGATTAGGTTCAGAAACGTCCAATCTCACTAATAGATTGGCCGACGTCTGAACGTCCAAAGCAAGGGGTCTCTCACCCGACCGGAATATAAGCAAGACTGCCCATACTAGACGACTTTCTACTCAAGGCGTCGGCCACCACGTTGGCCTTTCCTGGGTGGTATAAGATAGTGACATCATAGTCCTTTAACAATTCCAACCACCTCCTCTGTCTCAAGTTTAGCTTCTTTTGCTTTAACATATATTGAAGACTCTTATGATCCGTGAACACTTCACACGGCACGCCATATAAGTAGTGCCTCCAAATCATCAAGGCATGAATTATGGCTGCCAATTCTAAATCATGCACCGGATAGTTTTTCTCATGAATCTTCAATTGTCTTGAAGCATAGGCAATGACCTTGCCCTCTTGCATTAGCACTGCACCAAGCCCGATACGAGAGGCATCACAATAAACCGTGTAAGGCCCTGAGCCTGTGGGCAAAGCTAACACTGGTGCCGTGATCAGAGCTGTCTTGAGCTTCTGAAAGCCCGCCTCACACTCTTCCGACCACTGGAACTGGACACCTTTCTGAGTCAACTTGGTCATCGGGGCTGCAATCGATGAAAACCCCTCCACGAACCGACGATAGTAGCCTGCCAGTCCCAAGAAACTCCAAATCTCTGTGACTGATGCCGGCCTAGGCCAGTTCTTGACTGCCTCAATCTTTTTTGGATCAACCTGAATACCCTCTACCGATACAATATGACCCAGAAATGTAACCAAACTCAGCCAAAATTCACACTTTGAAAATTTAGCATACAACCGACTATCTCTCAGAGTCTGAAGAACCACTCTGAGATGCTGCACGTGCTCCTCCTGGCTGGGGGAATATACAAGGATGTCGTCGATGAAAACTATCACAAACGAATCCAGGTAAGGCCTGAACACTCGGTTCATCAAGTCCATAAAAGCTGCTGGGGCATTTGCCAACCTGAAGGACATAACCAGGAATTCATAATGCCCGTACTGAGTGCGGAAAGCTGTCTTAGGGACATCGGATGCCCTAATCTTCAACTGATAGTAACCAGACCTCAAATCAATCTTTGAAAATACCCTGGCACCCTGGAGCTGATCAAACAAATCATTGATCCTCGGCAATGGGTACAAAAACCACAAAATGTGTTAACCCATTACGATACGAGTTCAACCATATAAAATTTTTCGAATTCCGACACAGGATCGACCTCCAACCCTCAAGTTTAAGCTTTAGGGTTTTCCCACAATTTTCCCAACTTAAATCACCAATTAATTGCTAAAAACAGTGATGAACTGAGGTAATTCCTCAAAAATTTAGTTAGGAACATTTACCCCGAGATTCCTCTTGAAAATCTCCCAATATTTGCTTCAAGATTCGCTTCAATCCGAGTTCTATGGGCCCAAGTATGTTTAAGATGACACAAACTCTTCCTTTAAGAATATGTCCATGAAATCTTCTTTGAATATGGTTTTGAGGTTGATTTATGGTGATTCTATGGTGTTTGGAGGTGTTCATCTTCGTGGGTAACGAAAATGGGTCTTATAAAACAAGATGGGCATTGGGTTCTACTTAAAAAGTGTCAAAAATCGAGTTAAAACACCCCTGTCAGGTCAAAAATGCGATACCCTATGCCAAAAATGTAGTCCGCATTTCACCTTTGCGGTTCGCATTTTTGGTCGCATTTCTCGCCCCAAGTTCTGTCTTAGTTTGCGACATTCTGTGTCAAAATGCGGCAAAAATGCGACCAATCTGCGGTCAGATCTGCGATCGCAGATCTGACATTTCTGTAGATTTTTCCTCGACGTGAAAATAAGCATAACTTTCTCATACGATGTCCGAATTAGACGATTCTTTTTGCTATGGCTCCAAAATTTTGATACGGATCTAATGCTTCAATCAAAACTGAATTTGGATTCCATTTGCATAACATTATATCACTTATTCTTGAATATACAACATCGATGCATTCTTGAAATGCCAAAGTTAAGCTCCATCAACCATCCAAAATCCATTCGAGACCCTCGGGACTTCAACCAAACGCGCCAACATGTCCCATAACATTATTCAAACTTGTTCCAACCTTCGGAACGTTCAAATCAACATCATAATATCAAATTCGCATCGGATTCAAGCCTAAGGATCTCAAAATCTTCTAAATCGCTCTTTTGATCTAAACCCGACCAAACCACGTCCGAATGACCTGAAATTTTGCACACAAGTCATAAATCACATATCGAAGCTAAAGCTACTTTCGGAATTCCATTCCGACCCTCGAATCAAAATCTTGCCTATCAACCGGAAATCGCCAAAATTCTAACGTCACCAATTCAAGCCTAATTCTACACGGAACCTCCAAAACTAATTCCGATCACATTCCTAAGTCATAAATCCTCTCCCGGAACTAACCAAATCATCGGAATTTACATCCAAGCCTTCTAACTCATAAGTCAACATACAGTTAACTTTTACAACTTAAGCCTCCTTGAAAGAGACTAAGTGTCTCATTTCTTACCGATTTCACTCCGAATGCAACTTATTCAATTAAATTACCTAAAACACAGATAATGAAGTATAATGAGACAGAAAATGGCGAAGACGGAGTGGTAACCTACGAGACGACTGACCGGGTCGTCACAGTTTATACATGTACATTGAACTATAACCAGATGGCATTATATACGTGTATATTATATGTATATGGGATATGGGGAGAGGTTATGGCGTTATATACATACCACCACCTGGTTAGCTGGTATATGTTGATAATTTCACCCATGGGATGCCTCATATGCTTGATGATGTTATGTACGCATATAGCTATGCATGATATGACATTTATACGCATATGCATGAAATTATAAATGTTTTATGATTCATAGAGCTATTCAGACTTACACGTTAAGTTCTTTACTCTGTGTTTCTTTCATGTCTTTTATATGCTGCTTTTCATGCCTTACATACTCGGTACTTTATTTTTTCTAACTTCTTTGCCTGGGGACGCTGCATTTCATGCCCGCAAGTCCCGATAGAAAGGTTGACAGTCCTCCTAGTAGGCTATCAGCTCAGCAAAAGGTGTTGGTGCACTCCACTTACTCTGGAGTTGCCTATTTGGTCAGTATGATTTAGACATGTATATATTGGTATGGCGGGGCTTTTTGATCCGATAGGCCTGTATGTCACAACTATAAGTTTGTATTCCATGTTGGGTCGTCCTATGTCGAGTATTCCCTTTATGTTTTTTCCTGGTTATCTCATGACGGCCTTTTTGGCTCATTTACCCATGATAGTATGATAAGAAAGATACATTACATTGGTACTCGGTTGAGTAAGGCACTGGGTGCCCATCGCTGCCCATCGGTTTGGGTCGTGACAGAAGTGGTATCAAAGCAGTTCTGTCCTAGTGAGTCTACAAGCCGTGTCTAGTAGAGTCTTGTTTATGGGTGTGTTGTGCACCACACTTATAAGCAGAAGGCTACAGGGCATTTAGGACTGAAACTCTTTCTTCTTACTCTATATCGTGTGGTAGAGCTCAGTTGTAAGAATTCAAACTCCAAAATTCTGTTTTATTTGTAATACAAAGATACCTAAATCCAGAAAGACAGTTGGTAAGAGATTAAATGTGGCTATGGAAGAGTTGAGTTAGAGAACTCGATTTTGCATCATGCTTATGATGAGTCAATGTAAGGTCTTCAGTAGATTATGTGTGTACTATGACGTGTAAGCTTCTTCATAAGGAGCCTTAAGCCATGAATATCTATCCACCCATACGGTTTAAAAAGCAACAAGAAAATCAGAAGGTATATACAAGTTTCAACAAGTAAAAGAACCAAGGTGAAGGAGGGTATGAGGTACCTAGTTAGTAAAGATTATCAGTTTTTACAATTCAGGCAGAGAAATATAAGTATTATGAGTTACCTTGTAAAAGAGGTATGTACAATTGGCCACACCCATCTTAGTTATGCCCTATGGGAGCTAACAGATATTGTTTAAGAGAAGGATGGGGATATCAGGATCCAGCTGAGGTTAGAGTAACCCAAAGTGGTGGATGGATTGTTAGCATTAGCTGACATTTCTGAAGGATATTGCAAACGTGGTAATAGTTCTCCTTATGAGACACCTCGATGGTGCATTCTAGAATAGTACATTTAGATATGAAATACTAGAATGTCCAGAAATAATTTAGAACATTAGCACTAGAATCCAAGAAGGGATAAATATTTAACTTAGTATGGCTCCCGTCCCTAGTTAAGAGAGACTGTTATGCGACCCGAAGTGCCGGTAGATAGAGCAAGGGGAGCTAATAGCAAAAGAGTGTTTAATTGAAGTTTTCAGAATAAAGTGATAGACAAAAATATTAGCTGTAGAATAAAAAGAGAGTAGATGAAGCATTATGAGTAAGATGTGATAAATGGGTGATAACGGTAAATCAAAATATGACAGGATGTCTATAGTCAAGTGAAGGAAAAGACAAGAGGTGACAGGCTTGAGACAATAAAACTGTATAAGCCATGAAGTCATACCCTCATTTCGAGAAATGAGTTGGTGACT
Source organism: Nicotiana obtusifolia (assembly GCA_002018475.1). Classification (NCBI taxonomy): domain Eukaryota; kingdom Viridiplantae; phylum Streptophyta; class Magnoliopsida; order Solanales; family Solanaceae; genus Nicotiana; species Nicotiana obtusifolia. The sequence goes on from MCJB01047164.1 coordinate 5,683, forward strand.
CGAACGTGATTACCAGAAGGCTAAGTTAGACCCCCTTAGTAAATGAAATTAGTATGGTCTAGTAAATAAGACAAAATCAAACATGAATTAGGGACCGGAGGATTTTATAATAATCGAAATCGTTACAATTTCAGAGATCGTGGTCCGGCAATAATAGAATGGACAACAAAAGAATAACCTTTAAAGTTCATTCAGGAAGACGCTTCCCTAAAGCAAGCACTGTGAGCAGAGTTAAGCTTAAGGGACTAAGTGTGCCAGTTGCACTAGGTGTCACCTTCGTGTGTAAGAAATTGAGTTAACCCTGGTACAGAAGGGTTACCCCAAGGCGAGTAAGAGTCCGTGAAGATATGAAAAGACGCCAAAGATGAAGAGGTAAAACATTTACAGGTAAATCTTCATAGCATTAAATGTTAGTACTCCCCTAAAGGGGGAAGATGGTGTGATATGGTATTAAGTCCGAGTTATGTGGTTCAGATAACTATGGAATAGTAAAGGAAGAATGTGATAGAATGCCGAAAGGAATGAGATTGCATTTATTTAGATCCTATAGATATGATACGACTCCAGAACAATATTCAAGCACGATGCCGGGGAGAGACAGTAAGGTTTCTAGCACTAGATGCTATTGCTAAATAAGTGCAGATGAACACTTGATACATAAGGAGCCAATACGAGGGGTAAGATAAGACAAAGGACATAACCCAAGAGAGATTATGCAGAATATAGATATGAGAATGGACCAACGAGTAGTTAGTAGTCGATTCAGGAAGAGCCTAGTTATGGCTAGATAAGAGCATACAGACAAATCAACAGATTGTGCAAGATAAATGTAGTGAACCCCAACATAGTGAATTCAGTCTCGCAGATATGACGTTGTACTCCTTGAGAAATATTCAGATAGTAGTTGGTGTAATTAAAGGTACCGTATAAGTGTTACGGAAACAAAAGAGAGTGCTACTGGGAAGACAGTCAAAACTTTCAGTTTAGAAGCAACCCTACGAGCACAAGGGCGCGGAGTTAAAAAGCTAGGGATAATTATAGGCAAGTAAGAACATCAAAAAAATCCTTTGGGTATACGATGTAATAAGCTCACAGCTTTATAGGAGTCACGGGGTGTCCCCTAAGTACAACAACAGAAGACTAGTTGAGGAAATAAGGAAGAAGGCTTCAACCTAAGCATAGTGATTTAAAGAGGAAATGATCTTGTAACAACAGTCTCACTACAACATTGTATGCACTCCATAAAAAAGTGGCACCTATCATGGCTAATGAACGGGAAGTAAAAATCAAAAGTGATATTTGAGATCATATGAGTTACAGGAAATTCCAGTATTTGTGAGCACTAAGATAAGCCAAGCATTCATGCAGCAAGTGCCAGAACGACCAAGAAAAGTAATTGCTTATGTTTAAAGGCAACTAAGAAGGCACGAAAGGAAATCTATGGTGCTAGCAAGTTAATGGAAGGTTGCGAGTAGTATAGAGATGTGCAGGTCACAAGCTAAAGTATGATAGAGCGACAAGGTTTTAGGTAGATAGGAGTAAGGATAGGAAAAGGTGGGTGAGAAGGTGACAAGAATAGGTAAGGCCTCGGAATTAAGCCCATCAAAACAAGAGAGCTGATGGTTTTCATAAGTTATAGAAAGCACAGTATAGCTTGAATTAACTCGGAGGAGTCTAAGACTAGGAGCATTTAGAAGAGATGGAATGCTCCCCTGGTAGTAGAATGAGGGCGTAATTGTGATAGATAAGAGGATGACATTTAGGCCTTTGATTGGGTAATGATTTAACGAGAAAGGGATTTCATGAATTACGTCGGGATGCTATGAAATACGGTTATTGAAGTATAGTATCGTCCCTAGGTGGATCAGGCAAATCACTTCAAATATTCTCTGATACGACGTGAGCCCTAGTGACAATGTATTACGTAAGAGGTTTAAAGTTCTTGGTGGTAGATTATGGATCTAAATTAAGGTGAATCAACAATGGATGGATAAAAGTTACAATGTATTAGATGAGATTAGGCCGTCATTCTTAAGATGAACAGTAATGAAGAAGAACTACAAGACATAGATTTATACATATAGGATAAGCAGCGAGAGAGTAACTTGGAGTTGGGCAGCAGACCTCGGTATTAATAAACTAAAGTAAGTGTTATGGTATAGTATAACGTACCTAGATGTAGTAAAGCCATAAGCATAGATAACCGAGGCTATGAAACAAGATATAGCAATGGTCGTAAGTTCAACAAAGTACCAAGAGAAGAACTTCAGTACACCTATAGATGCCCTGAGGGACAGTTTGTCATAGTTCTGTATATGTTAACAAAGCGAGTCTTAGAGATTGGCTAACAGCTGGAGGAAAAAGGATAGAAGAGTCGCATAGGTGCACTTACAAGGTTAGAGTTGTATAGGCTACATAATAGAAGGTATCAACCGTTATGAGATTGGAAAGATTCCGACCATAAATCGTGGTGTGAGAAAGAGGCCTAAAGGGGAGAATGCCCTGGCCTTTAGATTTATTCAAAGAATAGTTACCTAGATGGAAAGGAAAATATAAAAGTATTTGTAAGAGGTATAGGTAATGAAATTGATTAGCACATCAGTCAACATTCGAGGACAAATGATTCAAAGGGGGGAATGATGTTACACCCCATGTTTTCGTACGTGAGAGTATGTCGTAAGTCAAGTGACGTAAGCTCAAAAATGAGATCGTCTTTGAAAGTATATAAAGTAAGTTAATCATGTTACCTTGAACGTTACAAATATTTAAGATCCTGAATAACAAGTACCAAGAGGGTTGGAAGGCTTAAAAGCTAAACGAATCGAAAAAAATAAATTTCGTCGAAAATCGACAAGTTGGGAATGTTATAACATTTACTTTTGGGGTGAGACTATGCTGTGAATAATCAAGTTGCTTCACAACCCACATAGCATAAAAGAGCAATACATGAAATAGATGATGGCCTGAATAACATCCATTATACCCAATGACTCCTCCATAGAAAAATGTTGCACTAAATAGAAAGATTCAATCCGGTGTGGAGTACACATTCACATTAGGTCTACCAATTGGCCTCCAAATCGATTCAGTTCATACCAAAATAGGTCAATAACCTTTCACCCCAAGTAAAAAACTTGAACATCAACGACCACCAACTATGTTATTTCTGAATGCCTTTTCCACTAACACACCATTCTCAGGCGACTTAAAATAGTGCTAGCCCACTCTTAAGCTTCTGAAATCTCTCACGCCTCCTCGAACTCATGATATTCTTGTTAAAACTGAACCACAACTTTCCCCCCTTCAATTCCAATCCCACACAATTAACCGCATCTATCATGCTATCATAGGGAATATGAGAACCCCGTTATAAATTCTGAATCACAAGTAGAATAAGCACTCCATCGTATAGAGCCCTTTCACATAACTCATTTCAAGAGGAAAAAAATCGCAACACGCAACCAACTTCCCACAACCATAGAAGACCTAATCTCAAGTCGTGGTCTAAACCGCCATAACTATTTGGGACACATTTTCAAAAAATCAAGCTATCAAAATTGAATCCCTCTAGTTCGCCCAAATCACGGAGACTACCAAGCTCACAAGTATTGCCACGAAACACTTGTATGGCTTTATCATACCGAATAAAACGATCATTTCCCTTACCATGTTGATCGAAGCCACAGCTAAACTGACCCTATTTCTTCAAATTTCCTCTTTATCTTCAAAATACCATTTATCTTTACCAGCACATAATAGATCTCAATTAACACTCATCCTGAGTGACCCCAAATCACAAGACCACGTCGTGTCAATAAATTTATGTCATTTTATACCCTCTCATGCACTCAATAGTACCTCCAACTGATACACACGTTCGGAAGACCTTCTGTAAATCCGAAGTTGTTTCTTCCATCTCTCGAGCACTAACTCGGAGACCCGATAATGATATTGATATACTCCAAGTCTTCTTTTACGGTCTTCTTGAATTCTCGATCATTAGTCATGCATCGAACTAGAAAATCCTTAGGTACCACACCTTAAATCATGAACCCACACGAACCATCCTTGAGAGACGCCCATTTTTTCTTAGTCTCGAATACATAGCCAAACAACTAGTGCTCTTCTACCACATGAATACTCCAAAGAAGCAACCGAATAAATCATTTCCCTTGCACATCACATACATAAAGGAATATCAAATATGAATCATCCTACAACCTCCATAAATTGATAAGGCGAAATGTAACATATATCCATCAAATTCCTTGCTCGAGTTACCCCTAATATCCTCCTCCTCAAGTCTTAACTAATCCACCAATGTACCGAATTCCAGAAACTACAAAACACAGGACCATGCGACCCAATCATTGACAGTAGGCTCCCTCACTTGGCTTTAAGCCACAATCACATAACCCAAGAACCCACAATGACTTCTCCTCATTCATTACCATGATCTCGCATTGTTACTCAGCTGAATTTCTCATAAGCTCATAATATACTAATCATAACACATCCTGAATTATCATCCCCATATGCTCACTTAGCCTCATGACAGTCGCACCATCTTCCTTAAGTTATCCGGACTCATATCGTAACACATGATTCATATTGGATAGAAGGTAAAACTCTGCATATGAACCTCATAAGAAATCATTCAACCCCTAACCTTCTCACATGAGATAGCCCACCTGTGTAACCTTATATCAACATTCTCCTGCGATATTTCCATGTGCGTGACCGCTATGAAATCAGTTAATCCTCTTGAGTCCATACCCGTCCCCCGACTTTAAAGATCCGTACATTCCCTCAACATCAACTGAAGGTCCAATAGCACGTTCAGGACTCGAAGCTATATTGCATCCCAAAATAATAATCAATCATTTCACACCCCTTGCATTCCAAACAACTCTTTTCCCCCACATTCGAACTTTCTATGTATAGAAACCACCATCTCAAATGAAATACACAGACTCAGTCATTTGTTCATAATGACCCAAATCACACTATGCTTTCTCAAAGCATGTGGCTACCCTACCAGTAAATTCACAACGAAATGCTCCCACTTCCACTCCAGTTTAGCCACCTTTCGAGGCAAACTACTCTTTGTTGTTCATACTTGACCTACTAACATTCAACCACCGCAAGATATACCCAATAATGTCCCTTTTCATCCTTTGCCACCAATAATACTACCTTAAATCACGATCCATATTTGTGGAATCTGGACGAATAGAATACGACAAACTCTAAGCCCTCTTAAGGATCACCTCCCTCGAACCATCAACACTGGACTACAAGTTTGACCTTGAAGTCACAACATGATGTCATCTCTTATAACCGCATCTTAAGCACAACATCGCAACATTGTGTCCCCAAGGATAGCAAATAAAGACCATCATACTAACGAGCCTTAGTGCGCTTAAACAAGGACGAATGCACAAAAACACAAGCAAGAACTCTACCAAGTTCGAAAATACCCAATCTCGCAACTCCGTCGGCCTAAGCGTAAGCATCCTTGTCCAAATTCCTTTCCTACGCTGGAATAACCACCAAACTCCCAATTATGAACCGAATAATCATTTTCCTAAAGCATTCTCCGCTACGAACACATATTTGAACACTCAACCATTTCGCACCAGCACCGCATCACGACCCACGCATGAAGCATCACAATACACTCTGTATAGCCCTAAACTTGTGGACCACACCAACACTAGGCTAAAATGATATAACACCCCTCGACAAGGAAACGGTAGTAGTATGCCATCATAATAAAGGGAAATCATCTTGCACCATATGTGTGGCATCACCACCACTTGTCGGTGCCTGACTGATATAGAGTGCTCGACATCGTGTACGAATGAGTAGGAATGAATTGAAAATATTAGCTTCCCGCCGAAATAAAGTTGCACGATGAGGAAATAAGAAAGGGAATTTCTCCTAACAGTCTTATAGCCTCTCGAAGATAAGTACAGACGTCTCTATATTTATTTGCAAGACTCCACTAAACTTGATCATGATTTGTAAGACCTAAGCTAATCTAGTGCTCTTATACTAACTTGTCATGACCCAATTCCCACCATGGGTCGTGATGGCGCCCAACGCTGCCGTTAGGCAAGCCAATAATAAATTCACGTACTAATCAATAGGCCATTACATTATTTGAAACAAGTGATAAAATAAATAAGCCAAATTGTTCCGTTTTATGGTAAACTACTAACATTATCTTAAAGGATAGAATACGATCAAAATATAAAATCGAATATCGTAATAGAAATACAATCATAAACAAGTCTAAAATCCCCCAAAACTCGGTGATACAAGTGCATGAACATCTACTGGAATATAAAATACTACTATAACAATTGTCTGGAATAGAAAATAGGCAGAATACAGTAATGGGACTCCATGTATTGCGGATCGTAACGCATAAAGTAGCTCCCCACAAAATCTTCTCAGCAGTTCTGCCTACGCGAATCTATGACCACCAAATGTATCTGTCTCAGTACCTGCACAATTAGTGTAGAAGTGTTGTATGAGTAAGTAAATCAACAAGTACCCAGTAAGTATCTAGTCTAACCTCGAAGAAGTAATAGCGAGGGGTCCACATCGACACCTACTAGTGATCCAGTAATCAAAGTACAATAAAAGTAGGCATGTACGAACCATAGTAAGTAGCAACAAGAATAGATATATGTGTATTACATGATCCACAATATAAGAACAAATACAAAATCCTCAAATACTGAGTACCACCTCGAATGGAACATAAATCACTAACATCAAGTGCAAATGTCAAAATCCGAGTCAAGATACACATATATGCACTGACTACCTATTGAAATATTATGTAGGATTCTGCTGAGGTGAACGGCCCGATCCCAAAAGAGTGTTTCATAGAATTGTTGCGGCAAATGGCCCGATCCCATAAATGTACCTCATAACTCTGTCAAGGCGAACGACATGCTCCTATGAGAGTGGTGTTACATGATACTGTCAAGGTCGTATGGTGCGATCCATAGAATTATCTCATAATACTGCTGAGGGATGAAATGGTCGATCCATATATATATATATATATATATATATATATAGGCGAACGACCCGCGCCAATAAGAGTATTGTTGAGGCGATCAGCTCGATCCAGTAAGAATAGCGAAACTTTCGGCGGATCATCAGCCCAACTCACGAATATACGTGCGACTTAAACAATCATGAAACTTTTGGACAAAGTACAAAATAGGGGCAATCCGTATGAAAAAGTTATGATTTCCACGTGTAATTAAGTAGTGCGCCAAGTCTCTAGAATAGCAAAGCTTGACACTTTATGCAAGTCTAGTCTCAAGCTAAAACATATTAAAGCATTTGAACGGGTAAGAATAACTCAAGTAGTACAATAAGAGCATGATGTGAGTATAAGTCTACCTGGACTTAATCAAGAGTTTAGCATACGCACCGACGCTCGTCACCTCATACATGCGTGGTTCCTATAACGCATAGTACATAATAAGTATATCACTTACGGGGTAGATTCCCTCTTAGAAGGTTAGACAGGAGACTTACCTTGCTCCGGAATTCGATAATCGACGCCAACACCTCTCTAACACCTCAAATCAATGCCAAATGATCTGAAACTAGCCAAACAACGTACAAACCAATCAAAACATATTCAAATACTCGTAATTTAACAATCAGAAACAAATCCTCAAGCCCGCATGAAAGTCAATGAAAGTCAACCCCCAGGCCCGTGCGCCCGGATTCCTTAAATTCTATGAGATAAATATTACCCATAGTACCACGAACTAAAATATGTCATTATTCCAAATTTGATGCCCAATTTCGTGGTCAAAACTCAAATATACCATTTCTAGGATTTTTTCCATAATCCCATAATTTTTACTATTTTTCATATTTAAATCCATATATAATTCATGTATTTAGCTCATAATAAGTAGTAATCACTTACCTTGTGATAGATGACGAAAATTGCCCTCCGAAATCGCCCGCAAAACGCCTCCAAATGAGAGAAATAAGATTAAAAGAGCGAAGTCTCGATTTTGTAACTTGTAATCTGCCAAGTCGTTCCTCTTCGCGATCACGGAAGTACTCACGCAATCGCAAAGGCCAAGACTGCTACTGCCAAATGTTCCTCTATCACGATCGTGGAATGCACCTCGCGATCGCAAAGCATTGCCTGCCCACACCAACGTGTTTGCAAAAGACCAATAAAGTTTGCGATGGCCAATTCCATCCAGCCCCAAGCCCCTTCTTCCGGTTCGCGGTCACACAACCGCGTTCGCGAAGGACAACCTCCCCAGCTACCTCCTCCTTGCATTCGCAACCTCCTAGTCGCGTTCGCGTAGAAAAAAATTCTCTGGCCTCCAATTCCTTCTTCGTGTTTGCAACTCTCTTGTTGCGTTCGCGTAGTACAAGCTCTAGCAGCCCAAATCCTTCATTGCGAGCATGTGCTTTTCACCGCGTTCGTGAATCTCACTCAATATATCTATCTGCTCTGATACAGCACAGTACAATACGAGACGATGGAATGCAATGGGATAGAAACAAAACCAGAACTAATAGTAGCAAAATACTCTAACATTTCCCGAAACCACCCCGGAATACATCCGAGGCCCCGAGACCCCGTCCAATCATACAGACTAGTCCCAATACCTTATTCAAACTTATCCACGGTCTCAAAATGCCTCAAATAACATCAAAACTAAGAATTGACGATCAAAATCCTTCTCTTAACTTTCAAGTCTTCAAACTTCATCGAACGCGTCCAAATAACACATAGACATTCCGAATTATGACCAAACATCACACACAATTTTCGATCAACTAAGTGAACCTATCCAAGGGCCCGGAATACCACCTAGAGTCCGATAACACCAAAGTCCACTCCAGGTCACATTTACCAAATTCAAAAACATTCAAAATGCAAACTTCCAACAATTAGCGTTGAATCACTCCCAGACTACCGGATACTCAACTCGATCATACACCCAAGTCTAATATTAGCTTACGAAACTATAGGTACCGTTAAATCCTGTTTATATGGTCGTTCACTGAAAAGTCAAACCTTGATCGACTCTTCCAACTTAAAGCTTTTGAATTGAGAATTATTCTTCCAAATCAACTCTGAATTTCTCGAAAATCAAAACCAACTATACATGCAAGTCATAATGCTCAAAATGAAGCTACTCAAGGTCTCAAACTGCCGAACGAAGAGCTAAAGCTCAAAACGGCCGGTCTGGTCGTTACAGAAGATTCCCATATGGATTAGGAAGAGCTCTCTTTTTATCTTTATATTGATTAAGAACTAGTAAAAAGGAGTGGTCCCGCACACATGAAAAATTGAGCTTGAAGGCAAAACTGTAAATGTGCCCCCTACGTGCGAGATATATTCAATGTCTAATCCAATTCTTGTTTTGCTAAAATTATTTATAGTATTTGAGCCTGCCAAAAATATGTCCAGATATATTCTCCTCGAATAAATTTTGTAATCGCTGACTTTATTTTTATAGCAGCTACAGATTAATTCATGTAACAACTACAGATTGATTTCTATAACAACTACATATTAACTTCTGTAACTGCTTTGGGTTTTTTTTTTTCTAGTAACAGTCCAACATTGTGGCCTATAAAAGCAGTATCTTCTCATTTTGTGTTGGTGTATCTACCAACAATTAGTAGATACACCAACACACAAAAATATTCTTCTCATTCACTCTAAAGTTATTTTTCTCAATTCTATATATGGACAATTATATCTGTGCAACTTCTATAATTTTAGCTACGAGTGTACATGTTTGGGAGTGTTATAAAACCTTGGGAGCGACAAGTCTAGACGACCCTAGTTGAACCGAAATCACTTTAAAGGTAGTAACTTTTACTACAATGCAGTGTTAATCCGACAAGTTATTTTCTATTTCTTTTGATCTTGATTAGTATTGTCTTTAGTTTACCAATAGTCATTTTGAGGATATTTGATAAGAAATATGTTATAAAAAGTAAAAACATAGTACAAATTACACAATGTATATCAATTCGTAATATATCAAATCAAATATTTGATAATAAAAATATCTTTGTATTATAGTTCATGCACTATTAATACATTATAAATTCGACAACGTGTACTTAAACCAAAGACGCTAAATAGTAACACTGATAATTTGCATGTAATTTGATATTTAAAGCATGAAATCTAGACTTAAATCACACATTTAGAGAAGGTAACAAAGTAACGCATGATCTCGCAGAGCATGAATGTTCTATGATATACCCCTTTTTTGCTTTATATTCGTGTGAAACTGATTGCTTAAGTACTATATATGTATCCTACAAACAAGTTATATATTAAACTTTATTAGTAGTTTCTTCGCGTTAATTTATATGTTGAAGTTTGACTGAGCACAAAATTTAATAAAGAAATTCTTTTGGAAACTTGTGATCTCAAACAACCATAATATTTATGCGGCTAATTTAGTATCTCATAAAAGGTTATATAGGAATTTTAAAGTTAATTTTTTCTAAGTAACAAAGTATGAAATTCTTTTAAAAATAGGTATGTTTACCCTTAAAATATATAACAATTAAATTTGTACGCGGTTTAACGGATATGTATTTTAATATAACACATATGATCAAAGAATAATAAATAATTGAATTGAAATGAGATAAAACGATCAAACCAATGTGGTGAAGTAATTAAGCCTTGCGTTAGGCTAAAATGCTAATGGTCGGTTTCAATCGAGCCCTCAAGATGGAACTCGAATCCAAGTAAATGACTGAACAACTAAAGAACACTTAAATAATTGCTGAAAGTCAAAGTAAATTTATTACTTTGATATGTGTGCCAAAACAATGTCCAAAAATGAAAGGGTTCTACTCTTTATATAGTAGAGGCGTTTTAATCCTAATACAAGTCTAAATAAGGTAAAAATCTTTTCCTTCCTTTTCTCCCACGAAAATATGATCTACAATAATATCGAGCGTGATCCGCGCCGCAATATCCGGCCGATGGCTGATATTTTTGTTCTCCGTTAGTCTTTCTTAACCGTCTTTTCCTTACCCTCGATTCTTCATCTTGCTTGAGCTGGATTTTCTCCAGGTTTGGCCATGATCGATACCCGACATATTATTTGTCTGCTCCTGGTTCTGATATGTGGGCACCTTTAGTCTCATTCGAGCCAGTAACAAGTAACGTCGCTCCTTGATTCACAACGGAAAATCGGGGTTAACTATATCCTCGATTTTACCCGTGTACAGATAGTCCCCTCACTTCTCGGAGAGTAGAATATAGCAGCGATGAGAAGTGACTAATTGACCCCGGTTCCTTCTCTCGTAAATCATGCACAAACTGATGAACCGAAATGTTCCATCAGTCACGTCGCTCTTACTTTGTATACACGTCAGTCTTCGGTTGAATACCCCCGGTAGTTACCGAATTCGAAACGTCTCGCAATCATTACTCTTTCCCAATACAATTTTTTATTTCCTACTTTCCTTTTTTTACTTGTTGTCTTCAAATTTCCTCAAATTACCTTCGATTTTTTCATATTTTCATCAGTTCATCGATCATTCAGATCTTCATAACTTGTTCTTCATATCTTCATATCTTCATAATTCATATATAGACCTTCATACCTTACCTTAAAATCTTCATATTCTTTGATAGAGATCGTAAAGACTTCAAAATTAGTTCCTTAAAACATTGCACCAGTGACTTGTTCCTCGGCCACCAACACCGAGGCAGTGCCTCCGGTTGTAGCCCCAGGACCTACCCTTACAGATTTTATCCCCACGGCTACTCCATAGATAATGACTTCAAAGTCGAGAAATACTCCACACAAAGAGACCGGGGTGAGGAGGAGTGGAGGTATGATTGCACCATCACCTAAGAGACGCTTAAAGCTATCCGAGAGGACTACAAATGGGAAGGCAAGGATGTGGTCATTTTACACGTATTCTTTCACGTTTGGTCCCATTGATACGGCGGTCCTTGAGTTTTCCAAGAGGTATAAAATTTTCCTCGGGCAAGTTCACCCATTCTTTTAGAGGATCGTGACACTTCTCCTCCATTTTGCGAACAAAATGAAGGAGCCACGATTCACGGTCGATCACTTGTTCCAAGTGTACAACATCTGAATCTTTAGAGGGGGGTTAGTCAAACATGTCCATCGGGCAAAGAAGGCTCCCCTTTCCTGTGTAGACAAGGACAAGGATCAAGGTTGGCAAGGGAGGTTCGTTCGAATAAACACTAAGGACCTCATTCCTCTAGAATTTGTGATGTTCCCTAAGAAGTGGAACTCGAATTGTAAGTTTTCTTCTTCTTAAGTTGTTAAAGTTTTTTCTGGCATTAACTTTTCCAACTCATGACATGTCCCATCCGATGTGCAGCTGGCCCCCGAGTCCCCAATGCGGTCCCACATTGGAGGGAGTGGATCGAATGTATATGCACGCAACTCACTTACTCTGAAGGTGAGTGGCGGTATGCTCTCCAAAGGCAAGTGGGAGGCTCCTTCCCATGGTGAGTGCTTTTTTCTAGTTGGTCTTTTCCTTGCCGTTATTTATTCTGTTATTGTCATGACTAAATCCTTCTTTCACAGGTTTGCCTAAGGCCACCAAGCTTCGGGAAACCACCGATACCATGGTCTCAACCCCGTCTTCCAAACCCTCGTCCTCTCTGCAACTAGTTGCCGAAGCTGCTCCAAAGAAGGAAGAGAAAATGAAGAAGAAAAAGAGATCCCCTAAAACCTCGGATGATCCTGCTGAGGTCAAGATGGGAAAAAGGATTGTGCTCAGGTTCAGGAAGAGCACCAAAAAGAGCTCGGGTACTCGGGTCCCAGATTCAGAAGCTCTTCGTCAGCTCGAGGATTTTCTCGAGTATGACGAGGACATGGAATTCATCACCCATGAGCGGATTGACTCGGAAAATGCCGACCAAGAGCTGCTGGACCCTGAGTAGGATGCTCGTAAGGTCTAATCCTCCTTAGCTTGGGGACCCGACGAAGAACCTTCAGCTTCTGCTTCCAAGAAGCCCTTTTTGCCTCGAGGAGGGCCATTTCCGATGGCGATGCCATTATCCCTATTCAAGAGTCACCGCCCCTGATGGATGCCACTTTAAATGAAGGTCGGGCCACTGAAGCGAAGCTGATCGAAATGTCCCGGGTTGTGGATGATGCCATTAACTCCTTTTTTGAGGGTGTGGACGTCGGTATTCTGGAGGACTACTCTACCTTTGTCCACCTAAAGATCCTGAAAATGGTCGTGCAGCCAGGATCGGGTGGGCTGAGTTCGAACTCAAAGCTCGAGAAGAAATTTCCCGCCCCGAGTGTGTACCCCAAACCAACGAAATCAGTCATCTTCTCGGTCTATATCCTCTTCCCTATTCATTGAATCGGGTATATCCTCTTCCCTATTTATTTTAACGAGTTCCTGTTGTCTAAACTATTTTTAACGATTTTCTTTCTCTATGTCTCAGGCCTCGGTGCTTCATCATGAAAGTTTTCATCGATCTAGGATGGAGGTGAGCCACCTGGAATTCGAGGTCATGGAACCAGTCCGACAAACAGAGATGTACAAAGTACTCTATGAGCAGAAGTATGAAGTCCATAGGGACATGGCCGGCCTCTCCGCCCTTAAGGCCGAACTGGAGAAGGCCAAGAAGGAGGCCTTAAAGCAAAACAAGACCATAATCTTATGGTTAAGATGGTAAGAGTGCCCGAGATTGTTAATGAGAGGCTAAACGGCAATGCTAAGGCCGCAAGCTTACAGGTCCAGGAAAAGATAACTTTAATTGACCAACTCAAGACCGATATGGACGGGGTCAAGGCTTTAGTGGATGAGTTGAGAGGCAAAGTAGATTGCCTAGCATCAGAGCGGGATGCCACCAAAGAGAACTTAGCATCGACCAAAGTGCAGCTCCGAGTGACGAAGTAAAAGGCTGACAAATGGTCTCGACTGAACCAAGAACTCCGAGCACAACTTGCCTCATCCATCGTAGAGCGTGACACTCTTGATCAAGAGTATACTGCACTGAAGTCCAAATTAGAAGTGACTTTGAACGAGGTCTCGGATGTCCTGGATATGTTGGCCAGTATAAGAATGATGTTGAGATAGCTGAAGCCCAGATTATAACGAAGGCTGAGTATGTCAAGTTGCTATCTCAGAAGGAGGCTCTCTAGCAGATCCAAGCGGAACCGGGGGAGGGGGTGTTGATGTAGCGGCCAAGATTTAAGAGGCCAAGAGGTCTGAAGTCGAGGCCAAAACAAAATATCAGCCCAAAAGAACAGATAGCGAGCTGGGTTTTGATGAAGATTAGGTAGGGAATGTCTTAGTTAGTTCGTGTCTTTTGTTTTTCTGTACTCGAATATTTTGAAGTTTGGGCCATTTTCTCATGCCTCTGTAAATATTTTTTGGTGAATATATGAAATTATCCTTCGGCTATATATTGTGTCCTTTAACTTTTCCGCATTTGCTTTTGCTTAGGACTTAGAATTTGTAATTTGTGTCTCGGATTCAGTATAACTAATATATCATCGATGCCTTTGCATAAATTTAGTCATCGCTCAATTTGTTCGACTTGCAAAGCTCGAATAATGTCCGGGTCAAACAACAACTCCGAGTTGCTTTAACTTCGGAGGATCTGACAAAAATTAAATAAGGTTGAATAATTTACCCGGGCACAGTTAAAATTTGCCAAAGGTGGCTCTTTCCTTGGCCATAATTTGAAACCCATTGATTTGATCAAATCGGACATAATCTGTATACTATTATAATATGTACGAACCTTATTTTTTATATTTACTAACTCAAAAGTCTTCGAGTCATTTGTGCATCGGGGTTGAAGCTCTAATGACTTCGGACCTTAAGTGGGCGTAGCCTTTCGTATTTAGGCCCTACTCCATAGGCTTGGCGCCCTCAAGGTTTGGTAACCCTATTTACCTGATCTTTTTGTCAAACTGCAGTCCCCGATTTGGAGCGACCAGTATGCTTAAGGATTTTTAAATAAGTTGGCACGGTCTCATGGACTCTTACTGCTATTGGGGTTTTATGCCCCCGGTTAATGATGACACGTAGGCTTAGAAGGTTTTGAACCCAATATTTATTCTAAGTGACATAATGATAACATTGCTTGTGTAAGCGTGAATCGATGACGCATAGAAGGTGAATTTCTCGCTTTATTACTTCAAATGTAGTATAACTAATCAAAGATACAAACACTATCTGTCATGGCGAGAATGAAGTATCCAAGCATGATTCTTTTGATCATTTGACCCTTACAATAAATCCTATTATTCAAGCCTTGGCTTTCGATGTCGAATAAAATTGTCTTCGAAATTTCTGAACTCAGATCGTCGAATCTTGATTCAGGGTGTGATAGTCCCCTGCTACTTTGACACCGAATTTTGAGGGCTCGGGTACTATTGATCTGATGTGGGGAGTCCCCAGTCCCAGGTCATAGACGGGTCCTCAAAACTAGAGTAGCACGCTTATTGTTGCCTCGTTAAAAACCTAGCCGTAAAACCCACTTCGGAAAAAGACGGTCGAAGGGAAAAAGAGTGAAACAAGTGCTTTTAAACCTTATTCTTGGACTTGACTTCGATTGAGTACCTGCACGGGTTAGTTCGAAGGATAATAAACCTCAAAGAAAACAAGGTATTCATACTCAGTAGTAGTCATTTTTTAAGTGTGGCATATTCCAGTTGTTTTGTAGTTATATGCCATTTTCTGACTCAAGCTAGTACGAGCCCTTTCCGAATATACCCGGTGACTCTGTGTGGTCCTTCCTATTTTCGACCTAGTTTCCCGTCATTCGAATTCTTGGTATGTAGTGCGACTTTTCTCAATACTAAATCCCCTTCTTGGAAGTGTCGAAGGTTTACCCTTCGGTTGTAATATCTCCCCATCCGCTGCTTTTGAGATGCTAACTGGACCAAGGCGGCTTCTCGTTGTTCGTCTGCTAAAATTAGAATTGTGGCCATGACCTAGTTGTTTATTAGTTCCGTGGCATATTGGAACCTCAAACTCAGTTCCTCCACTTCTAGTAAGATCAAAGCCTCTGTGCCGTAGACTAGACAAAACGGTGTCTCACTGGTACTCGACCTCAAGGTTGTTCGATACGCCCATAGGACCTCGGGAAGAATTTCCTTCCACCTTCATTTTGAATCGGTCAATCTTTTCTTCAGGTTCTACAGTAAGGTCTTGTTGTCGACTCTGCTTGACCGTTCGCGCTCGGGTGACATGAGGTCGATAAAACTTTTTTGATTTTGTGATCTTCAAAGAAATTATTGACCTTGTTGCTAATGAATTGTCTCCCATTATCACACATAATTTTGGTTGCTATCCTGAACTGTAATATTATATGATCCCAGATGCATTAGATAACCTCCTTCTCTCTAACTTTCTCAAACGCATGTGCTTTAACCCACTTGGAGAAATAATCAGTCATAAGCAAAATATATTGAGCCTTACCGGGTGCCCATGGTAAAGGACCTAATATATACATTCCCCACTTCATGAACAACCAAGGAGAAAGGACCGAGTGAAGTAGCTCCCCCGGTGGGTAAAGTATCGGGGCATGACTCTGGCATTCATCACACTTTTGAATGAAATCGTTTGCATCATTCTCTATTTAGTTCCAATAATACCCGGCCCTGATCATTTTCTGGACCAATGATTCTACTCCCGTATGATTCCACAAGTCCCCTCGTGGACTTCCCTCATCATGTAATCGGTCTTCCCGGGCCCCAAGCATCTTGCTAGTGGTCCAAAAAAACAATCTTCGGTACACTTGACCTTTAACCAAAAAAACTTGGCAGCATTAGTTTGAAGGGCCCTCAATCCATTAGGATCCAATGGCAGTTTTCCCTTCTGAAGGTAGTCAACATATTTGTTTCGCCAATCCCAAGTCAAACATGTTGAGTTTACCTAGGCATGACCGGCCTCTATTAGTAAGCTCATCAATTGCACCACCGTTCTAGAGTTGAATTTTTCAAAGTCCACTGATGATCCTAAATTAGCCAATGCATCGGCATCACTGTTCTGATCTCGAATCACATGTTGTAGCATCCATTTTTTTAACCGACGTAACACTACTTGCAATTTGCCTAAGTACCTCCGCATCCAGTCATCCTTGACTTCAGATGTTCCGTTGACGTGGTTAACAATGAGGAGATAATCGCACTTGGCTTCGATAACCTCAGCCCCGGGGCTTATAGCAAATTCTAGACCTGCAATCATAGCCTCATATTCAGCTTAATTGTTAGTCAATTTCACAGTTCTAATTAATTAACTTATGACGCTACATGTAGGGGTTTTAGTGTGATACCCAACCCAAACCCTTTCGCGTTAGAAGAACCGTTTGTGAATAAGGTCCAGACCACCGAGCTAGTCGTCGAGGCAAGTAATAATTCTTTATCGACCTCGAGAATCAAGGATGGTATGAAATCGACCACGAAGTCTGCCGATATCTGGGAGATTATATTTGTTCGGGGTTTGTATTCAATATCGTACCTGCTAATCTCAACGACCCACTTTGCTAGCCGGCCTAAGAGTTCAGTTTTATGCATAACATTCCTTATCAGGTGCGAGGTCACGACACATATAGGATGAGACTGAAAATATGGTTTTATTTTCCTAGATACGTTAGCAAGGCAAGCGCCAATTTTTCTAAATGTGGATACCTTTTTTAGGCATCACCTAGGGTTCTACTAACACAATATATGGGAAACTGCGTACCTTCTTCTTCCCAAACCAGGACACCATTTACCGCTATCTCAGACACTACCAAGTAAAGGTATAGCTGCTCGTTAGCCTTCGAGGTGTGCGGCAAAGGAGGGCTTGATAAGTATTGTTTGAGTTCCTCCAAATTCTTTTGGCACTCCGGGGTCCAGGCGAAGTCGCTCTTTTTCTTAGTAACGAGAAAAATCGGTGGCAATTCGCCCAGTCAGTCTTTGCACTGCCTTGAGGTTGTTAACCACGGTGATATCTTCTATGGCCTTTATCTTATCCGACTTGATTTCTATTCCTCGGTTAGATACCATGAATCCGAGGAACTTGCCCGAGTTGACTCCAAAGGCACACTTATCTAGGTTCAACTTCATATTGTATTCTCTTAGTATGTCAAAGGTTTCCTGAAAATGTCTCAAATGGTCATCTGCTCGGAAGGATTTAACTAACATGTCATCAATATAAACCTCGATTGATTTTCCTATTTGTTCCTAGAACATTCTATTAACTAGGCATTTGTATGTGGCACCAGCATTTTTTAACCCAAATGGTATCACGTTATAACAATAAGTGACGAAACTAGTTATAAAAGAGGGTTTTCTCTTGGTCCTCCGGGTCCATTCTTATTTGGTTTTATCCGGAATATGCTTCGAGAAAGCTCAGTGTCTCGTGACATGCTGTTGCATCAATCATTCGGTCAATTTTAGGTAAAGAAAATGAGTCTTTCGGGCATGCCTTATTCAAATCCTTATAATCTACACACATTCTAAGTTTGTTTCCCTTTTTAGGTACGACAATTACGTTAGCTTGCCAATTCGGGTATTTAACTTCCTGAATGGAACCTGTTTTTAAAAGTTTAGATACCTCATCCTTGATGAATGTGTGTTTGACCTCGGACTGTGGCCTCCCCTTCTGTTTAATTGGATGGAAGTTTGGATCCAAACTCAATTTGTGAGTTTTTATCTATGGTGGGATTCCAGTCATATCTAAGTTGGACCAAGCAAAACAATCGGCGTTATCTTTAAGAAAATCAATGAGTTTTTTCCTGAGCTCGGGGATTAGCCCCGTGCCTAGGTACACCTTTCTATCCGGCTGATGCTAGAATAATACGACTTGTTCAAGTTCCTCAATTGTTGACTCGGTGGCATCGGTGTCATCAGGTGCTACAAAAGATCTCAGGACCCCGAAGTCATCTTCCTCATATATTGGACGTTCCTCTCGTTTTTCCAGCTTGGTCGAGGCCGAGACCTGTGATTGCTATTTGGTGCCTTTCTCTTAGATCGGTCCCTAATCTATTGATGTCATGATCGTGGGTATTGGGATCACTTCATCGATGGTGAATATCTCCTTTGCGGTCAGTTGTTCCCCATAAAAGTTCTGATTTCACCTAGAGTTGGAAATTTTAACACTTGGTGCAAGGTCGATGCTATCTCCCTCATGCTATGAACCCACGGTCTCCAGAACAAAGCGTTGTACCTCATGTCCTCTTCGCTCACATAGAATTTTGCTTGTTGAATGATTCCGGCCACATTGACCGGTAGGGTGATTTCACCCTTCGTTGTCTCACACATCATATTTAACCCGTTCTGTACTCGAACTGCGGGAACTATCTGCTCCGACAACCCTAGTTGTTCGACGATTCTCCATCGGATGATGTTGGCCGAGCTACCTGGATCAATTAACACGCGCTTAAATTGAGATTTATTAATAAGTACAGATATTACCAGTGCATCATTACAAGATTGGATAATGCCCTCAGTATCCTCGAGACGAGATGGATCCTTCTAAAACATAATCTCGAGTTCATTTTTCCCTTGTGATGGAGACTTTGGTGTGTTTTATCATCGATACTTGGGGAACACCTACTCCTTCGATAATAATATTAATCACATGTTGGGGTTCTTCTTGCTCGACCTTCTTGTTGGCATCCTGTTCTTGAAATGGTTTTTGGCCCGTTCGCGTACGAATTCTAAAAGATGTCCATTATTGAACAAACGAGCCACCTCTTCCCTTAACTACCGACAATCCTCGGTTATATGGCCATGAGTACCATGATAGTTGAATATCAAATATCCCTCTATGTCAGATCTAACTGGAGTGGCCTTGGCCATTTGGCCTCCTTGATGCGACCGATGGTTGACACTATACTCGCTGCATCTAGTTGAAGTTATATTCAGATAGCCTCGGGGCATCCGTAACTCTGGGTGATATGTCGAACCCGTTTCTATTCACCAACCCTCTATTTTTTGTATCCTAATCATTTCTTTTGTCTTTCCTAGTCAAATAGCGACTGGGTCCATTTCCTCTTCTATTTGAGTTATAAGGCTGGTATCAATCTTGGGGTGGCCTCGACTCCTGATCCACTACTCCTTTAGACTTGTCGTTCGCTTTATTGGAATAAATTGACCCCGATAGGGTCCCTAATTGGTCATCCTCGACTATGATCTATCACTGATACCTGTTGTGGACATCAGCCCAGGTAACCGCTAGATACTCTACCAGATTTTGCTTCAATTATAGAGACGCAATGGAACTTTGGGGGTTGAGCCCCTAAGTAAATGCTCAAACGGCTCAATCGTCTGTAACCGGTGGCAGGTCCATCCAATCCATTTGGAATCTTGACACGAATTCCCTAAGCATCTTGTTATCCCTCTACTTGACCTTGAATAGGTCCGATTTCCTTGTCTCAACTTTAATGGCTCCAGTGTGAGCTTTAGTTAAGGCATCTACAAGAATAGAAAATGAATCAATATATTGTTGAGGTAAATTTTAATACCATATCCTCGCTCCTTTAGACAGGGTTTCCCTAAATTTCTTCAGCAATACTGACTCGATCTCATTATCCTCAAGGTCGTTGCCTTTTAGTGCAAATGTGTAATAGGTCACATGCTCGTTTGAATCTGTGGTCCCATTGTATTTGGGAATATCAGACATTCGGAACCTTTTCGGAAGTGGCTTTGGTACCTCACTCAGGGGAAAAGGTTCTAAATGAACTTTTTGAAATCTGGTCCCTTCACTATTGGAGGTTCCCCTGGGATCTGATGGATCCTCGAGTTGAAAGTTTCCACTTTCTTATCGTTTGCCTCTATCTTCTTTTCGCCGGATTCTACCCGTTTGTCAGTGCCTTGAGCATTTTCATCACCTCGAAAGTTTCTGCGGATCGGGGCCCATTGGGTTTTGTGACGATCTGTTCTTCCCTCCGAGTATCTTCTCCAACCCATTCAGGTTCAGCTACGTTGTGTGCATGATTTTGACTCTGCAGTTGTGCTATGGCAACTTATTGAGCTTGCAACATCTCAATAATCAAACATAAGCTAACCCTATCACCTCCCATTTAGGGTGCCTCGCGAGTCACTGGCCGAGGTGCCCCGTGAATGCTGTTATTGGGATCAGTCGGTAGGTTGGTTTTGATAGAAACCTGTAAATTGACATCGATTGGATCAGCGATTGGAAGGCTATTAGGGTCGACAGGGGGTATGTTATTTCTCGGCACCCCGTTGTTATTTTCAACATGGTGGCTCGATTCAGCGTCAACACTTAAGTGAGCAGATTGAGAATCTGACATATTGAATAGTCCTGAAATCAAATTTCAAAGAGCAAGTGTAAATTAGAGAGTGTAATCAAGATTCGTATTAAATCACCACTATTATTCATAGCCCCGCAGTGGGCGCCAAACTGTTTACCCATATAACGGATAACAATTAAATTTGTACGCGGTTTAAAGAATATGTGGTTAATTTAACAAAAATAATCAAAGAACAGTAAATAATTGAATTGAAATGAGATAAAATGATCAAACCAATTAAGCGAAGTAATTAAGCCTTACGTTAGGCTTAAATGCAA
This sequence comes from Nicotiana obtusifolia, assembly GCA_002018475.1. Classification (NCBI taxonomy): domain Eukaryota; kingdom Viridiplantae; phylum Streptophyta; class Magnoliopsida; order Solanales; family Solanaceae; genus Nicotiana; species Nicotiana obtusifolia. Next base: position 27,268 of record MCJB01047164.1, read on the forward strand.
ATGGTCAGTTTTGTTTCCCCCTTCTTCTTTTTCTCAACTTTTAGCTGGCCCTTCTTCTTTTTATCAACATCATTCTTCAGCTGCTCCCCACTTTCTTTTCCAAGTTTCACATCCTTTTTGATCGAGGTGAGATCTTTCAACAGTTGCCCACTTCTCAGAGTTACAACATTCACTGTTTCTTTGGGACTTCTTTCAATATCAGCCGGGAGAGTTCCTGGAGCCCTCTTAGATAATATTGTTGCATCGGTCCTACTTGTCTCTCCAGGTTTCGAAATGATGTGCCCAACTCTTTGATAGCTGCTCCATGGGCGTCCGGCCTCTCATCTGTCTTGATAATGAAGGCCTTCCTTAGATCCTTTAGACCAAGCTGAATGGGCTGTTGAGCCTGATATTGCTGCCTATGTTGAGTTTGGTATGCTGGAGCTCCTTGTAACTGGGGCCTAGAGTTATTTTGTTGCCAAGAATTCGCAGTACCTCCAGGTGAACTCCATGAAAAACTAGGATGCCTCTGACCCATTGCATTAAAATTGTAAATTCCCACAGCATTCACTTTCTTAGTTAAGGCTTGAAACTCATGAGTAGGGTGTCCTCTTCCATATATATCACAAGCTGCGTGAGGCTCATTTTGTACCGAGGCTAAGGTCAGCTTTCATATTTCTTTAGCCATAGCATCAAGTTGTACCTGCACAGATGTATTAGCATCAACTTGGTGAACACCAGTTGATCTTCTCCTTTCAGCACTCTCAAAGGGCCACTGATTTGCATCTTCAAACAACTCATCAAGAATTGTGACTATCTCCTCTGGAGTCTTCTTCATCAAAGGGCCTCCAGCTGCATTGCTCAATGTTTTGTGTGAGGCCGGTGTCAATCCATCACAAAAGTCCTGGAGTTGCATCCAGAGTTCAATTCCACTATGTTGACACTTTCTAACTATCTCCTCAAACTTCTCCCATGCTTCAAAAATAGTTTCAGTCTCTTTCTGGCAGAAGTTATGGGTTTCTCTTCTAAACTTGCCCGTTTTAGCTGAGGAGAAATATTTGTCAAGGAATTTTCTGGTCATCTCCTCCCATGTTCAAATCGATCCCATGGGTAAGCTTTGAAGCCACTGCTTTGCGTCATCTTTGAGTGTGAAGGGGAATTCCCTTAAGTACACCGCATCTCGTGGCACACCATTGTATTGAAAGGTCTTCATAATCTCCTCAAAGTTCATAAGATGTGTATTTGGATCTTCGTTTGGCATCCCTCTAAAGACACAGAAATTCTAAAGGATTTGAAGCAACCCTTGCTTCAATTCGAAATCGTTAGATGCAATTGGAGGTGGTCTCACACTTGATAATCCTTGATTGTAGACCAGTCTAGAATAATCACCCAGAGGTCTCCCAGGAAGGGGAGCTATATTTCAGAACCGGTCTGCAGCCAAGGGTTGATTTTGAGTAATTCGCCGACCCCTCTCTTCTTCATAGATAATCTGTGCATCTCTAATAGCTGCTTCTCAGCATCCCGTGTAGCTTTTTCTCGTTGTTGTGCTACCTCCCTCGCAGCCAAATCTATATTATCATCATTGTTTCCAGCCATAGTTTCTTTGGTTGAGGATTGCCAAACCTTTTCTAACATCTCGGTGAGATTTCTTTCCTTCCTCAACTGTCGCAATTATTTTTCTATCTCTGGCTCCTATGGTAGCACTTTCTTTCGTAGAAGCTCAAGTCATGCACCAACTTCAACCTGTAACATGCGCACGGTCAAAAAACACCAAACGTAAAAAGGAAAAAAAAGAAAAATTCTTGAATTAGCATTGTGAACTATTTCAAACACTATTAATTGTCAATCCCGGGCAACGGCACTAAAATTTGACGAGCTTGAAACACACAAATAAATTATACTCGCTAATCAAATATAGTATAGTATAATATTGTATCCATAGAGATTGGATTTAAACAGTATTCTCATAGTTTCTAGCTTGGTGGCTATCCAAAATGATAAACAATTGAGATCTATATGATTTCTAACTAAAATTAACTAAGAATCTAAAGTTAGTGACTAATGACAATCACAACAAGGAACAAGCAAAGAAAGTTATCAATGGGAGAATATAGGGTTTTGAAGGGATAGGTGCAAGATAATTGTTTGGGATCTAACTCTAGGTAATTCACTTCAAATGTTGAAGTGAGTCTCTCGAATTCACTCAATTATTAGTTCAAATGTTCAGCAAAAACTCCTCTCTCGATTAAGTCTTAACCTCACAAGATTAACCAATTTAAGCACTTGAAGATATGCAAGAATGCGTAGTGGATTGGTCTTTAGGAGAACCTCTCTCGATTATCCTCCTAACTAGGTTTAATCAATTATTCAACTAGCCTCTTTCGATTACTAAGAAGAATTAATGAACTCAACTAAGAATATAATGCACAGATCTCACAACTTATGCCTGTCTCGTTTACATGAACAAGTGAATATAAATGCAACAATTAAATCATCCAAAAATGCTTCAATACATAAAACTAGAGTTATAATCCACAAACTATCATCAATACACCAAATCCATCAAAACCTAAAGAGAACTACTCCATAGATATGGAGCAATTCATCCCAAATAAAATTAAAGTATAGGAAAACATAAATTCGATCCAAACTCAGGTCTTGAGTGAGGAAGGGATGATGAAATCCTTGTGCTTTTGCTCCTTTCACTCCTCCTTAGCTTCCTTTAGGTCTAAAGTAAAAATTCCAGAAAATAACGTTTTTTCATTGTATTTAAACCATGTAGGATCGAGCCCAGCGAACCCACCTTTTCCTAGCCGAAATACGATTTTCACTCTGTAAACAAAAATAAAAAAAACACAGGTGCGCGCATGGGGCGATGCGCCACGCAGAGCGTTAGTGGGGAAATCCAAAGAGCTAAACATATGTCAGGCAGCAGAAGTTGGGTAGCCGCACCACGTGCCGCGGCAGGTGGTTTTTCTCAGAGAACGGCTCCAACTTCAATTTTTAACTTCCAGACTTGGTTCTCGACCCTCGAACATGATCCTGGCTTAATCCATTAGGCTTTTACTCAGACTTCAAAGCTCCAAATAGCTCGAATTCATTTCATAGCATCTACATAGCTCGGAATCACTCCTACAAGGCATAAAACACATAATAAGTGCAAAACACTAACAATTAAAGCTCAAAACAAGTAAACTGCAGTGAATTAGAGTGCAATAAGCAACTAAAATATATAATTATAGCCTACTATCAATTACCTAAGACTTAAAAATAAAATGTGATTAGAGATCATGTTAGATCAAATCTCATTACCTTGAGTTGTTGGCAAGATATTCAAAAATTGGTAAAAGTCATGATTACTTTACGTTCTCATTTTTATATTGCAAACACATAGCCCGTAATTCGATAAGTTTCTTCTCTTCCTGGGGATCGGACCGAACGCCTCGGCAGTGCTATAAAATAACAATGTGAGATGCATCCACGGATCAAGCTGTACGACCTCGGTAGGGTATGTACATGACTTTAGATCGGGCCGAACGAACTCGGCATAATTCGTGCATAAAATCCCTAGGAGTACGAATAACCACGAGATTACCCTCTTAAATAAACTTGAAAATTACGTAATTTTCTCTTTATGACTTGAGATAGGATATATAATTGATGGTTCTTATTTGTTGAGATAGCATGTGGCACTTGGGGATATTTAAACTGATAATATTTGTTACTGATTCCGTTATCAACTGTTCCTTATTCTATTGATCCGGTTGTATTTCATGCCTGCTTATGATTCATGCATTTTATTTATTAGAGCACTAGTAAGTGTCGATGTCGATCCCTCGTCACTACTTCTTTGGGGTTAGGATAGATAAATACTAGGTACGGATTGATTTACGTACTCATGCTACACTTCGGCACTAAATGTGCAGGATTTGACAGGTTCATTTGGTGGTCATCTTAGCGCGTAGGCGCAGCTGTTGAAGGGATTTTACGGTGAGCTGCATTCCATGATACGTGTCGCAACCCACGGAGTCTTCATCATATTTATTTACCTTATCATGTCTATTCATATTCCAGACAGATGTTGTATTATTATTGCACTCTTTAGCAGACGCTCATGCACTTGTGACACTAGGTTTTGGGATACTTTAGTTGATATTTTACGGTATTGCACAACAATGTCACCTTTCATCTTTATACCTTACTAATTGTGTGTGTATCCATGATTCTAAATGCATCAATTTATTTATATTATAAAATTCATGATTTCAAAATTAATAAAATAAATAAATAAATTGATAGTTCACAGTTGGCTTTCCTAACGGCAACGTTGGGCCCCATCACGAGCTATAATAAGTTTTAGGTCTTGACATCATTGCCCAGATTTTTATTGTGATTTTATTGATTGAGATTTGATATGGTTCAATGATGAGCTAAATAATTGTTTTGTATTAGCAATGTTACATATAATTATTTCTAATATCTTTTGGGAAGTTCATAGTGATTTGTTGTAAGAAAAATTAGATCCACCATTGAAAGACCTTAAAGCTTGAAACTCATAAATTAAATTTATTGAGTTTGTAGTTATTTTGATCCGATTCTAATCGGGTATTGGTATATAATAATTAATTCTAGTGTCTATAATTAATTACAATAATATGCTACTAAATTTTTTGAAAGGATGAACCAGTCCTCAAGAATACCCTGACAGTATTTAATATATACCATATGGGTATCATAGAGGACTAATGAGTTTTTTTTTTTAAGGAATGAACCAGTCTATGATACCATGTCAGTATATAACATATACCTAGTTGGTACCATAGAGGACTGCGTGTTTTTCTGAAAGGAATGAACCAGACCTCTATGATACCCTATCAGTATATGATATTATACTATGTAGATATCATAGAGGATTGAGTGTGTCTCTGAAAGTAATGAATCAGACCTCTATGATTTTGTGTTAGTATATGATATATACCGTATGGGTATCATAGAGGACTGATGAGTGTTTTTTTGGTTGAATAAATGAACCAGTCATCTATAATACCCTGTCAATATATAATGTATACCATACGGGTATCATAGTATATTGCAACAACATACTTCAACTGTTACTAATATATGCAATATACTATAGGCTAGAATAAGTTATTTTCTAATAATTAATATAAAAAATTAAAAAAAATTAAACAGATGTAGTTATATTTTTTGATATAGTAAAAAAGAAAGAAAGAAAGAAAAAAAGAAAGAATAAAAGGAACAAAAATAAAGGAGCCAATAAAGTGTGCATAATTAGTTTATGAAAATAAATAAAGAAAAAATTATATGAAAACATAATAAATAAATTAGAAAAGAAGAAAAAAAAAAGAAAGAAAATGAAAGGGAAAAACAGAAGAGAAAATAGGTGAATATATAAGTTGTTCTAATAACGGATTTAGAGAAAAAGAAAATGAGAAAAAAAGATAAAAGGTATATTATATCAGTTATACTAAAAAAAAGGTGAAAGAATGTTTACTCTATCAGTTATCTTTTATTATAATATATAAAAAGAAGAATAAAGAAAAGGAGCAAAAAAAGTGGATAAAATTAGATTATGTAGAAAAAAGGGAAAAAAAAGGAAAAAAAAAGTAAAAAAAGATTTAAATGAAATTAGAAAGGGGCAAGAAATAAAGAAAATGAACAAAAGAAAAAAAAAATAAAAGAAAGGAGCAAAAAATGAGTTTGGAATCAGATTATGGTGAAAAGAAGAAAATAAAGAATAATATGATTGAAGAAAATTAATGAACAAAAAAGGAGAAAAAAATAAAAAATAAAGAAAAAAATGAGGAAACAAAAGGAGAAAAAAGAGGCAATTACCCACTAAAGCTATAATGGGTAGGAAGGGTAATTAATTTGATAGGTAGAAAAGTAAATGGATAGACATAGTGCAAATACCTTATCGATCGTCTTGAGCTTTATCGTTTCATTCGATGGTTAAAGATTCTAAGTAGCTTCATATTATGTATTATGACTTGCCTGTATGATTAGTTTCGGTTTTTGAGCGGTTCGGGATTGATCTGGAAGAATGATTCTCGTTTTAGAAGCTTTAAGTTGGAAGAGTTGACCAATGTTTGACTTTTCGGTTAACGAAGTCGGAATTGGGCTTTGATTATTCTGATAGGTTTATTTGATGATTTTGGACTTGTACGTATGGTCGGATTTGATTTCGGAGGTTCCTAGAAGAACTCGACACTATTTGTCAAAAGTTGGCAATTTGAAGAACTTAAGAGTTCATAAGATTGACCAAGAGTTGACTTTGATGTTATTGCACTTCAATTGGTGTTCCGAGACTTTGGATACATCTATATAGTTAAATTGAACTTGTGTGCAAAGTTTGAAAATATTCCGAAGTGTTTAAATGTGATCTAGACACTCTTTTAAAAGAATAAAATTTAACAACTTAAGAGAAATTCTGTTCGGTTTGAGCCTTGATTCTTTGTTGTAATGTTCCCGTGTGTGTTTGATGGTTTGTATAAGCTTGGATGATGTATTTGTACTTCTTAGTATGATTGGATGGCGTCCCGAGAGGCTCTGGTGTTTTGGATCATTGGTTGAGAAACTAGTTAAGTTAAGGATTTGAAATTTGACCATGGTCAATATCGGGTCAAGATGACATCTTTTTGGTGTTTTGAGTGCGCGAGCAGGTTCGTAGCGTGTTTTATGAATGAAATGCATATATGGTTTGTGTCCGGGAGGTTCCAAATGAATTTTGGGTGCTAAAACGAAAATTTTCATATTGCTGATATTTTTTTCTGGTGCAAGTAATTACGAAAATACCATTTATATCCTTGAAATTTTCAGATCTCTTTTAATACTTCAAAAAATCATATCTCCCTCATTTTAAAGCCAAATTTGGTGATTCAAGAGACTATCTTGGGTGTAATCTCGCAAGGACCATGTTGGAATTATCCATCATGGATTTCAATATCATTGAGGACCTGATTCAATCTAGGACAGCTGCTGTATTTTTTCTTTTCTTGTTTAGGAATTTAGTTACTTTTTCTCACAAGGTTTTGGAGCACAGTTTTGAGCGATTTTGGAGGGGATTTGTCACGACCCAAAACCCACTTTAGGTCGTGATGACACCCAACGTCGTCGTTAGGCGAGCCAATGGTCAACTAACAATTTAGTTATTCATTTTATTTTTTTTGAAATCATGACTCTTGTTAGGTAGAGACATAAATGCGTTAAAGTCGTAGATAAATACAATTTTAATATTATACGAGTAAAAGTGTATCGAAGTTAAACAAACCATAAACAAATTCTAGAATCACCCCAATATTCGGTGTCACAAGTACATGAGCTTTTACTAAGGAGTACAATAATAATACAACATCAATTCGGAATGTAAATAAGACAAGATAAAGTAAATAGCATGATGGAGATTCTATGGGCTGCGGTACGTAGTCTAGAATGCAGCTCACCATAAAGTCTCCTCAGTAGCTGCACCTATGTGCCAAGATGACCACTAATTGAACCTGTCAGATCCTGCACATATAGTGCAGAAGTGCAGCATGAGTACGTAAATCAACACGTATCCAATAAGTATCTAGCCTAATCCCGGAGAAGTAGTAACGAGGGGTCAACATCGACACTTACTAGAGGTCCAATATAGCAATATGATAAATCATAAGCAGATATGAAGCACAACAGAAATAATGGGGTAAAACTGTAAGTTACATAACCTTCCAAAAATTTCTTTTTAAGATATAAGTTTCTCAGTCTCATATTCTATCTCAATAGCTCAGATTTATCAAATACCAGTATCAAACGGATAAGGAATACCATATAAAATGCCAAGCATCAGTAAAAGGATAATCTCGTGAATATTCAGACGGCTAGCAATATAACTGTTACGCGACGCCTTCCTGAGATGCTTTGGAAGGGTAGCGTAAGGCTAGGCAATCGATGTCAGTACGATTGCCGTCCGCCAACTGAGGTCCCCTCCGCACACTAGACTAGATGGTCAGTGCCATGCGGGAAAACCAATTTCGTAGGCAACAAGAGAATTTAGAGCAGCGGAAGCTTTGGATGAATTTTTGATGATTGTATTGAAAATGCTGAAAGCTATTACAAAGCTAATGCGGTGTCGAGGGGGCGAGACACCAGTACAGAGAATTGAATGCTTGCTGAAAATGTTTGAATGCTGATACCCCCCTAATAATGCTTAAAATAAATAAACCAAAATTACATGAGTAGACCTAAATGAGCTCAAGGAGCACAATGAATATAAAACAAGTAAACCTATTCTATATTTACAATGAAAGGAACTTAGTCTTCTATGATGTAGAAATACTAAGTCCAATGGCAGCAATCTTGTCTTGAGAATCAGGGTCTGCGCGCGCGGCACTATTGATGATGGCCCGCGGCGAGGCGCTGACACTTGTGCTTGGATCATGATGGATGCGCGCGGGCTTGGCTGTGCGCGCGGCATCGCTTGTCTGTGCGGCATTGTCTGCGCGCGCAGCATTGTTGACACTCGCAAGCCGCTGGGCGCCGGCAAGGAGTGTTGGTGAGGCGACAGAGGCACTTGCGCGCTTCTCACTTGGCGCGGCAAGACCACGGGGCCGACCATGGCGCTAGGCTTTGAGAGGCTTGCTAGGACGCCACGGGGCGCGTCCAAGGGGTCATGGGGCGAGGCTGGAAAGCCGCCCATTACATAACACACGATTATGCCGAGGTCGTACAGCCCAATCCAGAATAATGTGTACACTGCCCAGGGTTGACCAACACAAATCATAGATGAATCTATTATACTGCCGAGGCGTTCGGCCCGCTCCACAAGAAAAGAAGGAACTTATTGAATTACGAGTCACATGCTTACAACACAAGTACAGGTGCATAGTAGTGAATACACCCCTTTACGTTTATCAGATATCTTGTCAACAACTCAAGATGAAAAAGCTCGGCCTAATATAAATATGTTTCTAAAACAATTTCAATTAATTCCAATTAATTAAGCTAGCAAAAGGAGTCCAAACAATTCAAATATTACATGATAAAGTCCTAAGTCTACCCAGACATAAACATGCTTCAGCTACGTACGGACTCTCGTCACCTCGTGCGTACGTAGCACCCACAACTAGTAGCACACGACAATTACATCACCTAAAGGGTAGTTTTCCCCTCACAAGGTTAGACATGAGACTTACCTCGCTCCGATGTTCTAATAACCGGCTCCTATGCCTCTCTAACTCCTCAATTCAAAGCCAAACGATCCGAAACTAATCAAACAACATGCAAACCAATAAAGATATACTCCAACACTCATAATAAATTAGTTTATAATAATTCCCAACTACTCTCGAAAAGTCAACAAAGTCAACCCTCGAGGATTCAAAAAATTCTTGAAGATAAACTTTACCCATAACGCTACGAACTCAAATATAGGATTTATTCCAAATTCTATGTCCAATTTCGTGGCCAAAATCCAAAAATACAATTTCTAGGTTTTCTACAAAAATCCCACAATTTCTACTAATTTCCATGTTTAAATACATATATAAACCATGTATTTAACTTACAATGTGTAGAAATCTCTTACCTCAAGATTGATGATGAAAATGGCTCCTACAAATCGCCCAAGCAAAAGAGGAATGAGTGAAATGAGCAAAAATCCCGACTTAAACCAATTCTGCCCAGGTCCGTCCTTCATCGTGTTCGCGACCACCAGACCGCGTCCCACCTGCCCCTTCCCTTCACGTTTGCGCTTCGCCCCTTGCGTTAGCGAAGGCCTTCTGCCTCGCATCCACCCAGCCTTCTTCGCATTCGCAGCCTCCATGTTGCGTTCGTGTAGGTTGCCTCAGCTCTTCACCGTGTTCGCGACCTCTGCGCCGCGATCGCGATGAGTAAATCCCAATAGCCCAAAAATCCTTCTTCGCAAACGTGTGAGACCCTTCGCGTTCGCGAAGAACAAAACCATACACCAGCACCAGCAGTTGCAGAACAAGGAAAAATGGTCTGAAACCACTCTGAATCACACCTGGGGCCCCGTGGACCCCATGCAATCACACCAACCAGCCCCAAAACATAACATGAACCTACTCGAGGTCTCAAATCAAACCAAATAACATAAAAATTATGAATCAACGATCGAAACCTTCTTTCTACTTTCAAACTTTCAAACTTTGACGAATGCGTCCAATCCATACTTAAACATTCCGGAATGACGCCAAACTTTACGCACAAGTCATAAATCACAATACGAACCTATTCCAAGGCTCGAAACCTCAAACGGACATCGATAAAATCAAAATACACTTCAAACAAAACTTATGAAATTCTAAAACTTTCAAAATGCCAACTTTCCATAATAAGCGCCGAAATCATCCCAGACCACCCGATACTCAACCCGAACGCATGCGCAAGTTCGAAATCATCATACGGACCTATTAAAACCTTCAAATCCTAATTGCAAGGTCGTTTACTCGAAAGTCAACTCTTCCAACTTAAATCTTCCGAATTTAAAATTTTCTATCCGAATCAACTCTGAACTCCCCGAAATTCAATTCCGACTACACGTTCAAGTCATAAAACATGAAGTGAAGCAACTCAAGGCCTCAAACCGTCGAACAACCCACTAGATCTTAAAATGACCAGTCGGGTCGTTATAGCATTTTTACTACTTGAATTGGGATAAATATTTTTGACTCACATTTGTTATTATTTCATGATTCAAACCTTGATTTTAATGTTTGATTAATGATTTAGATTGGAGAAATTAGGGATTTTAGTAAAAACTTTCTAAAACATAAATTGACGGCTTGGAGGCCGATTTGAGGTCGGAATTGAATGATTTTGGTATGGTTGGACTCGTATCGGAATGGGTGTTCAAAATTTGTGAGTTTTGTCGGGTTCTGAGGTGCTAGCCCGGGGTTGACTTTTTGGTTTTCATTAAAGATTGAAGCTTTATTACCCGAAATTATTTCCTACGAATTTTATTTATAATATTAAGTTATTTTGGCTAGATTCGAGCCGTTCGGAGGTTGTTTCACATAGGAAGGCTACTTAGAGTATTGTTTTAGCTTCTTTGAGGTAAATATTTTGCCTAACTTTGTGTGGGAGGAACTACCCCTTAGGATTTTGGTTGTGTTTATTAATTGAATTATGTGAGAGACGTGTACATGAGGTGACTAGTGTGTAAACGGGCTCATATGTGGTATTTTAATCGGTTTAGATTCTTAGGCTTATTTCATGCATTTAATTGAAATTTTCATATCATATTATATCTTCCATTGTTCAGTTTACTCTTACATGCCTTGTTTGATGTTTTTAGTACATGTTATATCTCTTATTGTAAAATTTGCTCTTATATGCTTTAATTGAAGATGTTACCTCTCTTATTGTCATCTTACATCCTTTATTGTTGAGTTATTCTTATTGGGAATTGTTATTGCATGAATTCTCTTTGTGTTGAGTTATTCTCATGCATTTAGACGTAGTTACTATTTCTATATCTTTCATTTTTAAGTTTATGTTATACATTTGAATTGGAATTGTCATTTCGTGGGAATACTTTCATTTGAGTTATTGAAGTTGAAGTCGTGAAAGCTATTAGCACATTGAAGTTGAGGTTGTTGATTATTGAGATATCTTTCCTTGTTGAATATTTCTCATCCATTTTGTTATTTTGAGATTCTTGTACACATTGTGGTTGAGCCGTGGGCTATGTGTTTTGGTAACATTGAGATTCTAGTACACTTTGTGGTACACATTGTTATTTTGAGATTCTTGCACGGTTATCGTTCTTCCTTCATTCATTCATTTGTATTTTGATTAAATTTGGTTATTTGTTGTTATTTTAGTGTTGAAACGATTGTGGCTTCTTGTGTGAGTGATGCATCCCGCGTGCTTTGTCGTGTTGCTTTAACATGCCAATCTATGCCTCCGTTATTACTTGGTAAATTAATTGTCAATGTGGATTTACTTGCGTGAAGTCACTATCTCATATTCTGTTGGGTTGTTGGTAACATAACTGTTTAAATAAAAGAATTATCAACATGCGTTATTCTAAGTGTTTCTTAAGATAGAACTAGTTATCTTACTCGGTGCTTTACTGTTTTAAATGGTCATCACATTCTTACTTTAATCGGGCTCTCAAATTATACCTATCACCCTATTTGTTGTTTACTTTACTTAAAATTATTATCACGTTTTACTTTAACAAATTTTATATTTAGTTCGATAATTTAATCGATGTTTTACTTTGTTTAAACACGATATTTTTATTTTATTTTATTAATTTCTAAACTAAGCTCATATGATACTCTGTTTTGTATAAATTCTGCTTTATCTTACTTAAATTGATTCTAAAAGTAAACTCATTATCTCACTTGACTCCTTACTTTGTTCAAGATTTGTGATTATGCCTTATGTGTTTAAATATATCTCTCCAATATTTTAAATAATATTTGATACGGATACAATGTACATGGTAGCACGTATGCTTTGCCATGCGAAGATGATTGTTATTGTGGGAACGAGGTGCCAGACGTGTAAGATGATACTTACTGAGTACCGCTATGGTGTACTCATGCTACGCTTCTACACATTGTTGTGCAGATTCAAGTACTTCTAATCGTGTTGTTAAGAGTTGTGTCTGCGCAGCGGGAGACTTCAAGGTATACCTGTTTGACATTCATAGGCCTCGGAGTCACCTTCAGATATTATCTTTGCTACTGTTTATCTTCAATTCAGAACAGTATTGTATTTAGAAATTCTAGTGTATGTCAGTGGAGCTTATGACTTCGTACTACCGGTTTTGGAAAATGTATAACTATTGGTTGTTTGAAACTATGTATGTCATTTACTGGTTTATGTATAATGATTAAGTAGTTCAATATTGTTATTAACTCAGCATGCATTGGGCTTACCTAGTCTTAGGGACTATGTGCCATCAAGACATTCTAAGGTGAAAATTTGGGGTCGTGACAAGTTGGTATCAAAGCTCTAGGTTCATAGGTGCTATGAGTCATAAGCAAGTTTAGTAGAGCCTTGCGGATCGGTACAAAGACGTCTATGCTTATCTTCGGGAGGGTATGGAACTGTTAAAAAATTCCACTTCTTTCATTCCTTATCATGCGACATTGATTCAGCTTGAAGCATATATCTTACATTCCCTTGCATCCACTCATATATGATGTTGTGCATGTGTTATTAGCTATGCACCAACAATTTGTGATGTTGCGGATGGGCTATGAAGGGGCCATGAATGCTAGATTATTGCCTCGAGGTGTTTTTCAGACTGAGGACGCGTATGTATTAGTAGATATTCAGTTGTTCAAGTGTGGGATGCAAAATGTTCTTGAATCTGATTGGTGCTGTATGAGCTTATGAAGGTTGGTATTGTGGATCAGCGGATGTTATGTCCTATGGCTTCGCGCCAAGTGGGAGAGTCTACTATTGACAATCAGATTGCATGGTCATGTGTTATATCAATTCCTGTCCGAGGTATATATGTGGTAATAAAGGATTCCCCGAATTGTATATGGCTAAGGTCAAAGCTTTGCATGGGATAGTGTTGGGACTTGCAACATTTCTGTATCATTATTAATTTTACATTTCAGTATCGGAGAAGTTCGAGAAACAGCTTCATATTCACAAAGGTCTCTTCAGAGTGGGTATATCGGTTGCGGCATTATTGGGTGCTTCAGTGGAAACAGAGTAGTTTATGGGATTTTGGACGACGTGGTTCGTGCTAGGATCTCCTACAATGAGCTTGGTTAAGGATCATTGTGTACTGACGAGGAGAAGTGTTGATCTGAAGACAAGTTGAGGAGGATTCGAAGAATTGGGTCAGCTCGGTAGTATTAGGTCATCATGGAAATAAAGGTAATTGGTTCTTTTGGTGAGTTAATGCTTTACCAGTGTTTTGCGGAAGTACACTTGATTTGACGGCTTGGATGAATTGATTGAGTTGGGAAATATCAATTCTGATAACTTGTTTATGTGCAGATGGGTCTCGAAGTGTTCTTGATGGTATTTTGACTTACGGATGCTTGATTGGTACTACAATAATCGTCTGGAATCGACCGCTGATGTTCAGATTTTGCTATGTGGCACGAAAGAATTATAGAAGTATTTCTCATGGGAGGATCATGTATAAGGAATGTGTCATTCATTTGATTAATGTATCGGCTATGGATATTCTGGTATTCTAAAGATTTGAAGACTAAGAGGGTTTTCAGAGGCAGATTGTTCATGGTTGTGGACGGTGAAGGCATACTAAAAGGTTGGCAACTGATGATATGTGCTATAGATATGTTATTGTGGGCTTTTTGGAGGCTATGTACCTATTTAAGAAGGATCATAATTTATTTGGAGGCCACTGGTAGGCCTAATGAGAATGTGTATTCTAAATCGGGTCGGATTTGTTTACCCAGCACTGCTGATGTTGATGGTGGTGTCATTGATTAGAGTTAATATTATTATGCCTTATTGTGTTTAAATATATCTCTCAAATATTTTAACAAATATTTGATACGGATACAATGTACATGGTAGCACGTGGGCTTTGTCGTGCGAAGGTGATTGTTATTGTGGGCACGAGGTGCAAGACGTGTAAGATTTGAAAATTGTGGCTCAGTATTTGTGGTTACGAGGTGTGGTGCATCGACGTAATTCTTGTTTCAAGTCCATGCATTGGAAATGATTGATTAATTGAGCTGTCATCTATTTTTCCTTATTTGAGTTCATTCATATCTCATATGTGTTTAGATTATGCTGCTGATTTGTTACCTATCTACTTCTTACTGTCATTTGTGCTTTATTATTTTCATTACTGGTTGTAAATCAATAATCTTTCCAATGTTAGTCTTACATTGATATTCTATCCATTGTTAGCTTTAGTTATATCTTGCACATGTTTCTATGGCTAGTAGGTGTCTTGACCTGGCCTCATCACTACTCTACCCAGGTTAGGCTTGATACTTACTAGGTACCGCTGTGGTATACTCGTGGTATGCTTCTACACATCTTTGTGTAGATCCAAGTACTTTTGATAGTGTTGTTGAGAATTGTGTCTGGAAGGAGGGACACTTCAAGGTATACCTACTTGACATTCGCAAGCCTCGGAGTCACCTTGGAATATTATCTTTACTATTTTTTATATTCAATTTAGAACAACATTGTATTTAGAAATTGTAATGTATGTCAGTAGAGCTTGTGACTCCGTATTACCGGTTTTGAAATATGTATAACTATCGGTTGTTTGCAGCTATGTATGTCATTTACTGTTTTATGTCTAATGATTAAATAGTTCAATTATGTTATTAACTCAGCATGTGTTAGGCTTACCTACTCGTAGGGACTAGGTTCCATCACGACATCCTAAGGTGGGAATTTGGGTCGTGAACATGGGTAAGTAGTTTAATTTTTGTGGATAAAGCTATAAAAATCCCTATAAATTTAGCATAGCCAAACATTATACTTGACGAGCGCAAAACACAACACGAAATTGATGCTCGCCAACCAATGATAGTATAGTTTAATTATCGTCTCCACCGGGATTGGATTTAGACAATGCTCTAGTAAATTCTGGTTTAACTGCTATTCAGGATGATCAAAACTTGATTTGGAATGACTACGAACTACGATTAACTACTAAAGTAAAGCAATTGACAATTGACTGCAACGAACAAGAGATTACCACAATTGGTTTCTTATCAATGTGAGAAATAAGGGTTTTGATATGATAGGTGCAAGACTGCTATTCTGGATATGTTGTTATATTTCACTTTTGAGGTTCTATCGATTCTCACGAATTCAATAGGTGATTAGTGTATACTTCCGATTCAGACTCCTCTCTCGATTAAATCTAAATCTTTCAAATAAACTACTCTAAAGTGCGGTGAAACTTGCAAGAATCTATTAGTATGACTGATCTAAGAGAAACTTCTCAAGAATATTTCTCAATCTTAATTTAAACGGTTACTCAAATATATCTCTCGATTACTTCAAAGAATCACCAAAATAAACTAAGGCATACGCTACGATAATATTCAATAAGATGTTCCTCTTTCAATTAAACACTATAAAGAGTAAAAGGACTACTATATTAAATCTCCTCCAATAAATTCAAGCAATTAAACCGTAGTAAAATCCCTAGACAACAACCAAGTCACCAAATCATGTCAAAACCTAAGGTAAACTACTCCATAGATATGGAGAAAGTCTTTCCAAATAGAATTAAAGAGTAAGACAATATCAATCTAACGTTACAATCCAAACTCCCGTATTGAATTGATGGAAAAGTGATGAAATCTTGTGTCTTGTAGCCTCCAATGCTCTCCAAAAGCTTCCAAGGTCAAAAGTCCACTAAAAATCATGTTTTTGGTGTATTTATACCATATAGGAATGGGCCCGAACGAAACTATCTTGTCCAAGCCGAAGTAGCAGAAAAACTCTGTAAAATTTGCACATGCGCCTATGGAGAAGTTTAGACAGTTGATTTTACACTCTGCAGGAATTTTGCACTAGCAACCCGCAGCGTGCTAGTGCATTTTTTCCTGAGTTATATTTTTTTCTCACTTCTTGACTTCCAGACTTGGTCCTCGATCCCCGAACGTGATCCCGGCTTAATTTCTTGGGTTTTTACTTAGACTTCAAAGCTCCAAATCATCCATTTTAGCTCCAAACTTGTTTCTCCACTTGAAATCATACCCTATTCAGCATAACACATTTAATAAATACAAAGTATTAGCAATTAGGCTCAAATACAATCAAATTATAGTAATTAGAGTGCAAAATATAGCTAAAACACGAGCTCCTAGCCTACCATCAACACCCCACACTTAAACCATTGCTCGTCCCTGAGTAATCGAACTACACTTCACATAAAGATGACATTTTCATCAAACAACTTCCCTAACCCATCATGCCAAGAATATTTAAAATAGACTAAGCACCCTACCTTAACATCTTAGCCCCAAGACTCGACTCACAAGCGCCAACATATTTTCTTCAAAACATGCTCACTTACTTTACAGAGGCCAAAGACATTACCTTTCCTTCACAAGTCATGTACCCTCAAGCTATCAATAGAGATTATTTCTGCACACAATAAAGTTCAAGAACAATTATGAACTTAAGATAGAAAGAATTCACTCACTCTCAGTAATAAAATTCATGTGCCACAGAAAATGTACCATAGTCTTGCCCGTAGTGTAGTACTCTACTAATTTGAGCTCATTCTGTCCAGGATTAAGTAGGACTTTAATTGGTTGTAATATAGGCTACGGGACAGGTAAGAAACATATAGATAATAGTGACTACACCTCCCTAAGCACTTTAATACATATACATTAATAGTTCAAACCCCACAGTTATGTGGAACCAAACCCCAACCTTCACACATAATAGCATCAAGCTCACAATATCTTTAAGTACAAACAAAATGAGAACTACCACGAGCAAAGAATCGAATTTTTTTCTTCTCTAAGTTATAATTTTTTTTCCTAGCAAACTCATCCTTTTTTTTTTCTTTCGATTCCCCACGAGTAGCTCTCACTATTTTTCAAACAATTCACCTTTCTCCTATTTCAATAGTTCCACTAAAAAAACCCGACCATATCTCAACTTAGCTTTTACAAGCTCATAACAAATTCAAGTGCTCAGAGAAGTAAAAGGTTCAAACAGATGATCAATTCAAACAAAGGGGCCGGGCTTGTAGTGTTTTAGCCAAAGACATAAGAATACAAGCTCAAAGGGGCTAACTAAGATACACATTAATTAGGTGGGTCATAGGAAAATATCTGGCTCACAAAGAAATGCCTATATCACTTCCTAGACTGAACAGGACTACTATTTTGCTTTGCAAACACGCGGAGCAAGTTCTAGACATCAATTGACATGCATAGAATATCAACAACAACCTTACACACACATTGGCACATAACTTACTCAAGATCGGATCTATCTCGACTCTCTAGTCAAAGCAGTTAAGCAACATCAAAATCAAACAATTTCAAGTATTTATCCATGGGTCAAGAACTGAGCATAGGCATCATGACTAAGGCACTCACTACTCTCAAGGCATAACAAAGTCAAGAACAACTATCTCCATTTACCACCAGTGCATATAACTTTCCTCTTCCTAACAAAAGAAAAACTAACTACACCCAGTCCAAGAAAATCCTTGGAAAAGAGCCGCGGCACAAAGAAAAACAAAGGAGGAATTGTTGCACTTCCTAAGAAAACAAAAAAAATTAAACGGCTTTTTTTCTTCGACTTTAATCCCTCAAGAAGATAGTCGAGGAAATCCATCGCTGGGAAAAGTCAAAAAAAAATCTTCAACTACTACTAACGAATAAAAAAAACACCATCATACATATACATATTTACATCCCCCACCCCATACTTTAAATTGTGGCATGTCCCCATGACACTTAAGTAAAAAGCAAAAAACTCCCCTAAATTTTTTCCATTTCCGATAACTTATGAACTCCATCCCTAATTCTGAATTCATTCCTCGTTTTCGCTCCTTGGGATTATTTATGGAGCTTATTAAGCCAAAGTCTTCTGAATTCATTCCTCGTTTTCGCTCCTTGGTATTATTTATGGAGCTTATTAAGCCAAAGTCTTCTGAGGATATCTGCAAGACTCGCTTTTTTCTTTCTTGCTTGATCTCTTTTTAAGTGCTAAATTGTTCCTGCAGGATGATTCTCAATGTGTTTCTATATTCTTTTACAAGATCACTCCATGCATCTTCTTGTAAATCCCCAAATATAAAATCCACATGATTAATGTTAGAATAAGAAAAGATAAAAAAAAAGACAAAATGTCATGAGAATGTTCCTCTGGCATGTCCAAGACCAATTGTTTCTCATTCTTTTGTAGTATAGGGTGTAAATGTGAAAAGGTGGATGGGAGTTTTAACTCTTATTTTTTGCTTCATAATCAACCAAAGAGTCATCTTTAACCATCTCAATTGAATCAGAGTCTTCTTGCAGAGTGAGAAGTTCTCTCTGTAAATCCTCATCTTCTTCTGTAGACTCATTCTCACAGGGTATTTCCTCCATATATTCACTATCACAATGCAATGAGCTTTCTGAAAGTATAATTACTATTTGAATCACTTGCGTTGTTAGGTTCTTAACGGCTTCATCATTTTGCATAAATCTTTCTTCAACACTATTCATAAACTTGTACATAAGCTCTTCTAAATTACCATTCTCCTCTTGAGGTGGTTGTCTCACTTCACTTTCATTCCACTCATAATAATGGTATTCATCCCAACTAGAGATAAAATTGTGCCCAGATGAAACCTCATACCTGTATGTGGTAGAAACAGAGTGAGACTATTCAAAAGATGAACTATGAGAAGAATATTTACCTGCTTGACGGTCAACCCATAGATGATTTCCACTACTTTTACAACAAATAGCTGATTTTATGATAGTGTTCAGCTACTAACTCAACAACTGTTTTCTTAGGCTGGTTGTACTCCATCTTTAATAGCAATCCGAGTTCATTATCAAGAATAATTCTTCAAGTTTTCTTCCTGGCAGTTGTCAGTGCTAGTATTCTTCAAGTTTTCTTCCTGGCACTTGTTAGTGCTACAAAAGATATCTCGAAGAGAGGTTAACTAATTAAAAAAAAATTAAGAAGAAAAAAAACTAATTCCCAAATTAGCCTAAAAAATTATTTTAAACACTATTAATTATCAATCTCTGGCAACGGTGCCCAAAATTTGACGAGCGCAAAACACAACACAAAATTGATGTTCACCAGCCAAATATAGTATAGTTTAATTATCGTCTCCATAGGGATTGGATTTAACTGCTATTCGGGATGATCAAAACTTGATTTGGAATGATTACGAACTACAATTAACTACTAAAGTAAAGCAATTGATAATTGACTACAAAGAACTAGAGATTAGCCGAGTTGGTTTCTAATCAATGTGAGAGATACGGGTTTTGATATGATAAGTGCAAGACTGCTATTGTGGATATGACGCCGTTATATTTCACTCTTGAGGTTCTATCGATTCTCACAAATTCAATAGGTGATTAGCTTATACTTCTGATTCAGACTCCTCTCTAGATTAAATCTAAATCTTTCAAATAAACTAATATGAAGTGTGGTGAAACTTGCAAGAATCTATTGGTAGGACTGATCTAAGAGAAACTTCTCGCGAATATTTCTCCATCTTAATTTAAACGGTAACTCAAAAATCTCTCTCGATTACTTCAAAGAATCACCAAAATAATCTAAGGCATAAACTGCGATAATATTCAATAAGATGTTCCTCTTTCCATTAATCACTATAAAGAATAAAATCACTGCTATATTAAATCCCCTCAAATAAATTCAAAATTAAACTGTAGTCAAATCCATAAACAACAACCAAGTCATCAAATCATGTCAAACCCTAAGGTAAACTACTCCATAGATATGGAGAAAGTCTTCCCAATAGAATTAAAGAGTAAGAAAATATCTATCTAACATTACAATCTAAACTCCAGTATTGAATTGATGGAGAGATGATGAAATATTGTGTATTGTATAGACTAGATGTCCACTTAGAGTAGAGTTCTTTATATTTTATGTTATGTACTTAGAGTAGAGTTTTTCATATTTTATGTTATCTCCCCTTTGTAATTATTATATAAACACATCTAGTGGAATGAAATTAATTGTTCTACCAAAATTAATTATTCTACATGGTATCATTATGAGTCTTGATGCTAGGGCTTACATACCCCTAAACCTAGCGCCGCCGCCCCGCTCCACCTAGCGCCGCCGCTGTCTTCTTCTCCTTTTCAATGGCTGACGCCGCCGTTCCCCCCCAATTCCTCTCCAACCCTCATGACCCTAAAACACCACTCATCTCTGTCACGATCCCAGGTGCAAAACTCCATGGATCCAACTACATGGGGTGGAAGAAGCAAGTAGATACCCTTCTTCATGGTTTTGGTCTCATTGGTTGGATTGACGGGACGAAACCGGCGCCGGCCACTACTCTAACCACGGCTGCCACCACTGTTGCCGGTTCTCGGTCCTCCACCCCCAATCCGGCTTTTCTCTCCTAGTACCGCCAAGACAAGTTATTACTATCTTCCATTCTTGGAAGCCTTGCGGAAGAAGTCACCTCCTTGGTGAATCCGACGACCACCTCGAAGGCGGCATACGACATCTTGGAGACCACGTATGCCGCTCCTTCTCGAAGTCACATCAAAGAGGTTCGTGCTCGTCTCAAAAATACTGTTCAAGGCACATCCTCAATCACACAATATTTTCATGCAATTCGTACAATCAATGATGAATTATCGTTATTGGGAAAGCCTCTTGATTTGGAAGATTTACTTGATAAAATCTTGGATGGTTTGGATCCTATTTACAAACATGTTGTGGATTTTGTAAATGCCCGAGATACACCTATTACTGTTGATGCTTTGCAAGAAAAGTTGTTACATGAAGAGTTGAAACTTAAGCCGTTGGGGTCCTTGACGTTTTCGACTCACCCTGTCTCGGCATTAGTGGCGGCTGCTCCGGCAATTCCCTCGGCCATACCTGCCCAGTCAGCCCCGCCAGTTGTTGCCTCCTCCTCGGGCTCTCGCAGGCATCGGAAGCCGTACCGTGGCCGCTGCCAGGCTTGCGGCATCCAAGGACACCTGCTGCGGGATTGTCCTACTCATGGATGGATGCTCCAGCACCTCCCACCTCAACCTGCTACCCCTCGCCCGCTACCTCCAGCACCTCTTGCAGCGCCTCCTGCCCCATCTCCCCGCCAGCCTGCACCACGTCCTTGGAAGCCTCCGCCTTGGTAGTCATTCCCACAGCCGGCTGCCCACTATGCTGCTTCCATGCCTGCTGGTTATGCTCCATATTCTGGTTATTCTTCAGCTGCCTATGGGTCCTCCTATATGCCTCCACCTGAGGCCGGTTTTCAGGCTTTTCATGCACAAGGTCCGACATATGGCAGTTCTGTTCCCGCACCGGGTCCTTCATGGCTTCTTGACAGTGGCGCCACTCACTATATCTCCACCGACCTAGCAAACCTTTCCCTCCACCAACCTTTTCCACACACCGACTCTGTCTACATTGGAGATGGGAGCGCGCTTCCTATCCCTCATACTGGTTTGACCACTCTCCCTACCTCACATCGTTCTCTTCATTTACATAACGTATTGCATGTTCCTAATATGAAAAAAAACTTGCTTTCCGTCTTCCAGTTATGTAAGTCTAATGATGTGGCAGTTGAATTTACTTCCTTTGGTTTTGTTGTAAAGGATCACAGTTCGGGGACTCACCTTCTGGCGGGATGCACTAGAGACGGCACCTATGTGTGGCCCTCATCTAGCCCCTCTGCCTGCATTTACTTCTCGGATGTTCACCTCCCCACACTGTATGGCATTCTCACCTTGGTCATCCGGCATCTGCTATCTCTCGTCACATTTTATCGCATTATCAGTTGCCTTATTCTAGCTTCGCACTTAATAATAGCTGCACTGCCTGTAGTTGCAGCAAAAGTCATAAGTTACCTTTTTATGATTCTTCCATTATTTTCACTAGACCGTTAGAGTATATTTTCTCTGATGTATGGATATCTCCTGTTTCATCTAGTGAAAATTTTCGTTATTATGTGCTGTTTGTTGACCATTTTATTCATTATGTGTGGTTGTATCCGATGCGGCATAAGTCTGATATGCGATCGATTTTTCTTACATTTCAAGCACTAGTTGAAATTTATTTTCAACTTAAAATTAAGTGCTTTTACTCAGATAATGGGGGCGAGTATCTTGCCTTGTCCTCTCACCTTGCCACCTCTGGCATTACCATCTTATTACCCCTCCCCACACACCCGAACATAATGGTTTCAGTGAGCGCCGCCATCGACACATTGTCGAAACTGGACTTGCTCTCCTCTTCCATGCTTCCCTACCCTTGTCTTTTTGGCCTTATGCTTTTGAGACCGCTGTGTACCTCATAAACCGCCTTCCAACTCCTACTCTACATATGTCTTCTCCGCTCACCTGTCTTTTCCACCAGTCGCCTAACTACTCCAGGCTCCGTGTTTTCGGGTGTTTATGCTATCCCTGGCTTCGTCCCTACTCCTCTCACAAACTGGATCCACGCTCTATCCCTTGTGTCTTTTTGGGCTATTCAAAAACCCAGAGTGCCTACCTTTGCCTTGACCCCACTACCTCCAGACTTTATGTCTCCAGTCATGTACAGTTTGATGAGTCGGTATTCCCTTACTCTTCTCTCATGTCCACTGCACCACGACCTACGCCCTCTACTGCTGACACATGGTGCCCCTCGCACTATGTTCTTCCTCCTATTGTTTCTCAAACTGTTACCTCTCCGGTTCAGTCTCCTCCATCCATCGCCTCTTCTTCCCCAGCATCCACCCTGCCACAGTCTCCACCTCTGCCACCACCACCACCATCTTCTCTTTTCACCCATCCTATGACCACCCGTGCCAAAAACAATATCCGCAAGCCTATCCAAAAACTCTCCCTCACAGCTCAGCTTCATCCTTCTCTTGAGCCTTCTACTGCCACTCACGCCTTGAAGGATCCGAAATGGCGGGCTGCCATGTCCGAGGAGTTTGAGGCGTTTGTGCGCAATGGTACATGGGAGTTGGTCCCTCCTAATTGGTATTCAGAACTTAGTCGGATGCAAGTGGGTTTACCGGACTAAGTATCTTTCTGATGGCAGTGTTGATCGGTATAAGGCTAGGTTAGTTGCCAAGGGCTTTCATCAGCGCCCTGATATTGACTATCAGGAGACTTTTAGTCCAGTTGTTAAGCCAGCCACCATTCGCTTGGTTCTTACCTTGGCAGTCTCTCGAGGCTGGTCTCTCAGGCAGTTGGATGTCAATAGTGCATTTCTACAGGGTCATCTTTATGAGGATGTGTACATGGCTCAGCCTTAGGGATTTGTTGACACTAATCATCCGCACTATGTGTGTAAGCTGCATAAGGCTATCTATGGCCTTAACCAGGTTCCCAGGGTTTGGTATTCAGAGTTGAGACAGTTTTTGTTGGCACAGGGGTTTCGAAATTCCAGGGCTGATACCTCATCGTTTCTCTTCGACCGAGCTGGTGTCTCTGTGTTTGTGCTGGTTTATGTTGATGATATAGTGGTTATTGGGTCTGATCCGGGTACAGTTGATCGTTTTCTAGCTAAGTTGGCACGTCGTTTCTCTATCAAGGACCTTGGTACTCTGTCCTATTTTCTTGGAGTTGAGGTTCTACCGCACCGTGATGGTCTCCTACTATCTCAGCGGAAGTACATCCTTGATCTTCTGCATCGGACTCATATGGCTGATTCCAAGCCGGTACTTAGTCCGCTAGCCACTGATCAGCCGTCATCTCTCCTAGATGGCACAGCCCTGGATAACCCGATTGAGTATCGGACTGTTGTGGGTAGTCTGCAGTATTTGGCCCTCACTCTTCTTGACATTGCTTATGCCGTGAACAAGTTATCTCAGTTCATGCATAAGCCGACTACTGCTCATTGGGCCGCGGCGAAACGCCTGCTCCGTTACCTTTGTGGTACTATTGACCTTGGTTTACTTCTTCGTCGTGTTTCTCAGCCGTCCTTGTATGCCTTCTATGATTCTGACTGGTCCGGCAACAAGGATGATTATACCTCCACGAGTGCATATGTGGTCTATTTTGGTGGCTCCCCCGTCTCTTGGGCCTCTCGGAAGCAGCGCACTA
>MCJB01047175.1:987-52901 GCA_002018475.1 Nicotiana obtusifolia
CTCCATTGTCAGACCTCAGGCATTTGATCTTTATCCCAGTCTGATTCTCAACTTCAGCTTTCCACCTCTTGAAAGTCACAAACACATCTGACTTATGTTTCAAGAAATAGACCCATACCTTTCTGCTGAAAACATCAATGAAGGTGACATAGAACCTGGATCCTCCAAGTGATGAAACTGGAGATGGTCCCCAAACATCTGTATGTACCATTTCCATCCTTGCTTTCTTCCGCTCTCTAGCAGTCTTTGTGAAGCTAACTCGTTTCTGTTTTTCCATAACACAGCTTTCACAAAGACCCATGTCAACAGATTTCAGGCCCTCTAATGCTCCTTTTGCAACCAGCATCTTCATTCCCTTAGAACTCATGTGTCCAAGTCTGTTGTGCCACAGACATGAACTGGAAGCACTCTCAGCAACAGCAACCATATTAATACACCCTGCAGTGGTGTACAAGGTTCAATTGGCATAATATTCAGCATTAACTTTCTCAGGTTTGGTTGCTTCTTTCCTTGTCAGCATAAATACCTGCTTACGTTATACAAGATATAGTATGTATTATTTTACCTTAGATAGAACGTAAAAGAAAAATACAAGAATCAATACTCTACATAGATTAAAATACGAAAATAGTCAAACTTACCTTCATAATAGTAGCTAAATTTTATCTTGATAAAAAAGTAAACAAATATTTTGAATCATACATTGTATAATACGTAATATATCAAACTAAACATTCAAAAAAAAATATATCTCTGGATTACATTTTCTACTAATCCTGTATTGATTCCTATATAATTAATCCTTATATTACTAATTTTTACATAATTAATTTTTATATAACTAATTCATACATTATTTGTTGGGAATAAATCCCCTATGGAGATAATATTCAGAGTAATAAAGATGGAATAATAATGTAACACGGAGATACGATAATTAACAAGAATAAAAGAGTGACAACGACACCAAGATTTTTACGTGGAAAACCCTTTTGAATAAGGGAAAAAACCACGGCCCGAGACGAGCAACTGATTTCACTATAGCAAGGAATTTTACACTTTGTAGATCCGAGTAAAATACTCACCATAACAATGCTCAAAAGAAATAACACTCTTTTGATATTCTCACCTTACTACAATATCGCTCACTCTCTATTTTTCCTCACAGACTTTCCTGTGAAACCTCACTCTTTCTTCCTCTCTTTGTTGGTGTGTAGAAATGAGAGTTGAATCTCTCCTTTTATAGACAAAGCCTCACTCTCTAAAGCCTACTATATTTGACAATTTGTACACACTTTTTCTTCTTTTTCTTCAATGTCAACAAAGTTGGCTACCAACCAAAGACATTCAACAAAGTTGGCTACCAACCAAAGATATTCAACAAAGTTGGCTACCAACCAAAGATATTCAACAAAGTTGGTTACCAACCAAAGACATTCAACAAAGTTGGCTATCAACCAAAGAAATATTGAATGAGATGGAACTTATCATTATTAAATCATGCATAACGACCCCTAATGTTTGTTTCTTCCTTTTGTGGCAGACAATTATAAACCGAAGTGCCAGGTGTTCGGCCTAATTATGCAAAGGATTATTGTAAGGGCTTTTTCACTTTTCGTCCGCGTCAAAAATTATTTACATTCGGTAGTCAAAAATATGTATAAAACTTATATATAATATACAAAATGTGTATATATACAAAAAATATATATTTTTTCGGCTATTATTTTAAGAGCGGCTATACAGTGCCAACAAGCTATCCAAAAGAAACCTACCAATAGCCTAATATATTATGTTCTCAGCTCATGTTAGTTAACGTACGCTGACCTCGTCTCATCCATGGCGAGTGGGAGGGGAAGAGGGCGTGGTAGGCCCAAAAAAGCTCTTATTACCACTGCAGGTAGTTCTGTAAGTTCGTAAATTCAAGCAAAGGACAATAACGTTGATCAAACTATACATACACCAAATGTAAATTTGGAATTTGATACTAGGACTCAATGGAGGGATATGGGAGGTGCTTCTAGCTCTGGAGTCTCAAAAAAGTTAGATCTAACAACACCTCCATCAATTGCAAGCCGTCCCCAATCAGAGAATGTACCAAAGGAACAACCAATGAATGGAACAGTAACAGTTGCTGAGGAACCTAGAGAGAAGAGGAATCCTCCACCTGCTCCAACAGATGCACCTCCTAAACCATGGTCCAACCTCTTCCAGAAGAATCGCTCTGCAACAAATGGTATGCCTCTATCTTATATTTCTCCACAGATCATACATGGCCAGATAGTTGTGCAATAAGACAAAAATGAGGTTGAATCTGAGACAAAGAAATAGAAGTGTCCCCTAATTGCGTACATACTGGGTGAAATACCGGGGTATAATACTATAAAGCGATATATCAATGTCAATTGGGCAAATGTTTCAGAACCAGATGTATTTCTGCATGAGGAAAGGTACTACATTGTCAAATTCCAAACAGCTGCTGACATGCAAGAGATCTATTATTCTGGTACTTATTCCATCAATAATAGGCCTATGTTCTTGAAGCCATGGACCTCGAATTTTGATTTTAATGAGGAATTTCAAACTAAAATTCCCCTCTGATTCAAATTCCCAAAGTTGCCTATGAACTGTTGGGTTCTGATTCACTCAGTAGAATAGCCAATGCTATGGTACACCCATATTGCTGATGGATGTACGACTAAGAAGACTATGATGTCTTTTACTAGAATGTCAATTAAGATTAATGTGACTAAGTCATTACCTTATGAGATCTGTGTCATAGATCCAAATGGTGGACATATTGTTTAAGGAGTGTTATGATTAGAGACCTGATTGTTGTGACCAATGCCAAAAAGTTGATCATAAGTGTGCTCCTCATCCGGGACCAGATAAACAAGAGGCTAAACAATAGACTAAGCAACATAGGAAGACAAAGGATCCCAAGAAAGTCAACATAGCAGGTTCTGCATATAGCCTCTCCAAGTAGTATGGCAGAAACTAGCCAAAGTCAAAACAATATCCAATCTCCAAATGATGCTCATCTGTCTAAAGAGTGTCATCGAGGGAAACAAGTGGAAGTAGCCCTGAGTTTAACCTGGCAAACTTTCCTATGCTTTCTGATGCTACAGTGAAAAATCCTTTTGAGGATTACCCTGTGGGACTGGAGATATACAGCAATTGCCCCTTGATAGGGGTAGAGGTCATCTTACATATTAATCTACATCACTATATTAAAAATAGAAATATCAAACTAACTGGCTTGATAGAGACAAGAGTGAAAGAACATAACTCACATAGATTGAGAAAAACTATTGTACCTGACCTGGATGTTTTTACTAACTATCAACATGCTCAGAATGGTAGAATCTGGGTCCTTTGGGATTCACATACTATGAATTTATTAAAAGCTGGTGCACAATTGCATTGCCAGCTAAGAGATAATTCTGGGAAATTGAATTGCTTAATGACTGTTGTTTATGGATATTGAGCAAAGGAAAGCATTATGGGCTGACATGTAGGCTTTGGCTACAAACATAACTACACCTTGGATAATATGTGGAGATTTCAATGTTGTGTTATACCCTCAAGATAGATTGTTGGGTAATCCTATAATATATGCAGAAACTTAGAACTTCTCTGACTATATTCAAGCATTGCAGATTAGTGAATTGCCATGAAAAGGAGACTACTATACTTGGTCAAATAAGCAATATGGACCAGATAGAGTTAGTAGTAGAATTGGCAGAGTCTTTAAAAAGTTTGAATGGATGATGCAATGGGGACATAAGCAAATTGAATATGATCTGCCCTTAATGTCTAATCATTCACCTATGTTGCTCTCAATCTGCACAGTTACTAGGTCTGAGAAAATTCCTTTCAAATTTCTAAATGTTTGGGCAAACCATGCTAACTTCCTACAGTTTAGTGCAAGATGTATAGGGTCAGAATTTAGCAGTGGAGAATGAAGAGTATTTGGCTGATACTTAAAGCTTTATAGTCTAGACTCAAGGCATTGAACAATGATGAATTCAAAACTATTACTGCTAGGATTGACCGGGTTAAAGGTGAACATCAAGGTATTCAGGAGCAAATTGTATCACAATGTACCGATTGCCTTTTGGACCAGGAGAAAGCTATGCTTTATCAGCTAGAAAAATGGTCCCTCATATAGGAAAGTGTACTGAAGCAAAAATTTAGAGCTAAGTGGATTAAACTTGTGGATTCAAACACCAAGTATTTTTATGCTATAATGAAGGAAAAGACTCAGAAGAAGCAGATTGAAGAGATTATATTCTCTAGATGGGCAGACACTAAATGATCCTGAACGGATAAAATCTGAAATTATTGAGTTCTACAAATCCTTGATAGGGATTGTTGCCCAAACTCTTCCTAGTATCAACAGGGAGATCATGAAGTAAGGCCCTACCCTCTCACAATAGCAAAGACTTCAGCTCTATGCAGAAGTCACTGATTAATAAATACAGGCTATTGGTGACGACAAGGCACCAGGGATGGATGGTTACAATGCCCATTTCTTTAAGAGATCCTGGCCAATTATTAAGGAGGAAGTTTGTGAAGCTGTAAAAGATTTTTTTTACCTCTGGTAGAATGTACAAGGCCATAAATTATACCGCCATAACATTAGTACCTAAGTTTGATAAACCTATCACTGTGAAAGACTTCAGACCTATTGCTTGTTGTATCTCTATAAGCTCATCTCTAAGGCGTTAGCAGCAAGAATGCAGAAGATCATTGCATTTATAATCACTGCAAATCAGGTTGGTTTCATACATGGGAGAAGAATAGCTGATAACATTATCCTTGCTCATGAATTGGTCAAGTCTTATACAAGAAAGCATACCTCTGATAGGTGTATGATCAAGATTGATTTACAAAAAGTCTATGATGCGGTGGAGTGGATCTTTTTGGAGCAGGTAATGGGTACATTATGCTTTCCCTACAAAGTTTACTGACTGGATATTAGAATGTGTCAAGACTGTCAATTAATACTATATTGATAAATGGGGAAATTACTGTTCTATTTGATGCTTCAAAAGGACTCAGACAAGGGGATCCAATCTCCCCGTTCCTATTTGCAATTGTAATGGAGTACCTCAGTAGGAGCTTAAGTGGACTGAAAGGAAACAAAGACTTCAAATATCATCCAAAGTGTACTAAATTGGGCATTACACATTTAAGCTTTGCTGATGACTTACTGTTATTTGCAAGAGGAGACTTACTATCAGTTGTTGCTATGCGTAGTTGTTTCAGCCATTTCTCACAATCATCAGGACTCCAAGCCAACTTGGGAAAAAGCTCTGCGTACTTTGGAGGAGTCTCTCCACCTGAGAGAAATAGAATCCTACAACACCTGCTATATGGACATGGAGAATTGCCTTTCAAATACTTAAGCATACCATTATCAACTAAGAAGATCTCAATGATTCAATGTCAGCCTCTTATTCAAAAGATAGTGGCAAGGATATCCTCATGGACAATTAAGGAACTATCATATGCAGGGAGGGTACAACTAGTACAAAGTGTTATACTTGGCATCCAAGCCTATTGGGCTCAACTGCTACCACTTTCTGTCAAGGTGGTGAAGCTTATTGATGCTTATTATAGGAGCTACATCTGGCCTGCAACCAATAATATTACTAAGAAGGCCCTGGTATCATGAAAGAATGTTTGTTCTCCTAAGTCTAGTGGAGGCCTGAATTTAGTGAATATTCAATTATGGAACAAAGTTACTAAAGTGTGTTGGATGTCGAAGCTAAACAAGATAGATTGCGGATCAAATGGATCCACTCCTACTACATCAAAGGGCAAAAATTCTTACAAGTACCAGTGCCTAAGCAAGTCTGTTGGATGATCTGGCAGATCTTTAATGCTCGAGCAACTATGAACCAGGTGCAAAGGAACAACTCTGGGGCTAGTTTGATCAAACACATATACTTACAATTGCTGGGGGAAAGACCTCGTGTGAATTCAAAATGTTTATTGTTTCAGAACAATACAAGACCTAAAGCACAATTTACCACGTGGATGCTATTATATGGAAGATTCCTCACAACAGATAGACTGCGATAATGGGGAATGGGTTGTAGAGACACAATGTGCACTATGTCATGATCATGGTGAAAGTAGGGAGCTTTTATTTATCAATTCTGTGTTTACCAAGATCTTATGGAACAAGACCATGCACTAGATGTAGCATGGATACTGGACAACAAATACCTGGGAGCAACACCTTCAGGTACTTCAGAATGCTAAAGGAAAAGCCAAAGAGCCAAACTATTTCGGACGGTGTATGCAGAAATATCGCATACCATTTGGATTGAGAGGAATCTAAGGATTTTTGAAAGAAGGGCTAGAGATTGGAATGCCACGTGAAATAGCCTACATTTGCAACGTTAGAGCTACTATTGGAATACATAGATTAGTGCAGAGTTTTATGTTTGTTTGATTTTGTAGGCTACATGTTTACGTAGGATGTTTGGATTTGTAATGAGATAGCTAGCTGTGTAAGTGATGCTATGATTTTGTACAGTTATACCGATGATTAATATAAAGTGATTAATTACCAAAAACAATAGCCTAATATTTGTATATATTTTGAAGTTCTCTCTTATGTATGTAGCTTGAAATCAATAAACGCACTCACTGCATTCAATATACACCACCCATTCAATCATTGTAAGGAAAAGTCCAACAACTGTTGAATAAACAAATTGCTATTCTACCATAAAAACTAGTACCTACCAGAACTCACCCTCACCATAAAAGCATTAATATAGATAAAACATGTCATTTGTGTTAGTACACAGGGAGTATGTTAGTTATGGGTTTAATTGAACTCATAATTTTTAATATGGAGTAAAAATTTATGTATAAAAATTTATTAAAATTATAAAAATAGTACATATAAACCTTTAACTTTAAAAATATATAATGGGTTCAATACTAAAAACCTTAAAATTTAAACAAATAGAATTTAAATCATGTATTTGGTTATGTTAGAAGAGGAGGAAGAAACTAACTTCTATATCTTCATCTCTAGTAAAATTGCTAAAGCTTACCATTATTTCAGCCATAATGCAAAAAGTTTCTAGTGATCCATTAAGATTTTGTGGCAAAATTTCTGAGCATCACCATAATTATAACGTGCTTTAAAATTTTGATCATCGACTCTAATACTCTGGCGCTTAAGACAAATTTTGCCTAGTATGCTTGGAAATTCTAGCATAGAATTTTTTTTTCAAAATTTCGGTCAGGATCAAAAAATTAATAGTGACACAAAAATATTCTCTTTGTATCGTTCTCGCATTTTATTCCAAATGAAATAATTTATAGCTACACTAACTCCTATGACTTACTATTTTATACCATTTCAAAAATCCTTTTTTTTCTCTCTTAAATTTTGTACTCAATCAACTTTGGACGAAGATACAATATAAATTTAAATAGTTCAAACTCACTTAACTATCTAAATTTTAAGTGTTGATCTGATATCGTTACTATTAAATAACTTTTTACTATTGCTTTCATATTTTCTTCTAGTATCAACTAATATTATACTACTATACAAGTCAAACTAATAGTAATTGAACTGCATATTCGGTCAAACACAATAAATAAGAGGATTTTAACCAAAAAGGAAAAGGTAAAGGGAAATTTTGCATCTAAGCAGTAAAAAAGAAGGGGAATCTCTGAGCAATAATCAAGTTGTTTCCGTATGACTTATAGATCATAAGTTCGAATAGTAAACCAACCAATAATACTTGCATCAAAATAAGTTACCTATATTATTCCTTTAAAATATGATCCTTCATCCAATTCGATGGAAACACAAAATACTTTATTGCATTGAATTGCCCTAACCAGTAAAAAAAACAAGTCTCTAAACACATGGTCCGAAAGATGCTTCTCAAAAATCCTTCGAAGCATTGGCGCTGGCCTGATGCGATAATGACAAGAAAACATCAAGGACCCTGTTTTCTTCCAATTCCAAGGTCATTTATAGTTTACAGGAGTAACAATAGTCATAGACATGAAGTTAGAAAAATATTCCCAAACAATAACTTTTATACTTTTTTTTTAAGAAATAATAAATAAAATACATGCTTTATAATAATAATAGTTATAATAATAATAGCAGTTAAAAAAGGTCTTGGAGAATGACTTAATGATAAAGGTAAATATGAAAAAATTATCTTTCTTTTGATTTACTAAAATGAACAAATAAAAATAAAATAAAATATATGGTATATAATGGACAAATGAAATGAACCGGGAGGGAATTACATACGGTCCAAAATAAGATTGGTTAAGCTTTTGACATTCAGTAGCTTTAATAATCATAATAGTTATTAGAGTAAGAATAGTTTTTATACCTCCTCAATTTTTTAGATTATGTATAATAGTTTCGAAAAACTAATGACTTATTATCCACCCCAGTTCAGTTTGGGGTCTGTTTGATTGGCGAATAAAATTATGCTAAGATTACCATATGGTAGTAAACTAGTAATACACGAAACTATTACATAGACACATTAATTCTCTAGTTTAATCAAGTGATTTTTACCTTCCTATACTACATATGAAAGTGTATTACTCTCTCTAATCAAGTTTTAACTTAATTAGTTTTAAATGAGTATCCCTTTATATTAGGAATTGAATAAGGAATATATTTTTTTCCATCCCTGTTCACTCTCTCATGCACTCTCTCTCTCTCTCCGTTTCTCTACCTCTCCTTCTCTATTCTTTCTCCCAGTTTTCTTCCTTTGATGTTCTCTACTTTTTATCCTTTCCAGTAGTATGTAGTTTTAATGTAATTCATCAATGGATTTCAATCGTTTTACTATAGGGTTTTAACTTAGCAATTTTCTTTCATGTTGCACCAATTGATGTTCAAATTCAAATTGTCAATCAATAAATTTTGAAGGTGTTTGTGTTTGACTCTCCATCATTGACAGCCATTAAAAAGGTTTGAAGCTTTGAATTTGATTTTGGGTTCTCAAAAATTATTATTTATTTGGATTAGGTATTGTTGCAAACAATTGGGAATATTGTTTGGAGTTTATATCTCAATTTTGAGGGTGTTTGGTGAAGATTAGACTTGATTTTGGCTGAATTTCATGTTGAAACTCGAAGAAGAAGAAGAAGAAGAACATATATATGACATACAATATACTTACGAGATTGTATTAAAGTTGTATTATAATTGTATGTAAATTGTATTTAAGTTGCATTCTGTTGTAGTTATATATTTTTTTATTTGAATAGTGTATGAAAGTTGAAAAATAATTGTATAATGTATGAACCATCGTATGAAATTTGTATTTAAGTTATAAATACTATCTTTTTACATAAAGTTGTTGATATGTACCAAAATTGTATTAAGAGAGGAAGTTTTGATTGAAATTTCACAGAAGAAGAAGAACAACACACCTGTGACGACCCGGCCAGTCGTCTCATGAGTTACCGCGTCGTTTTTTCCCATTTCTGCTTTATTATGCTTCGTTATCCGTGTTTTATGTGATCGAGTTGAGCAGTTTGCGTTCGGAGTGGGTTTGGTAAGAAATGAGACACTTAGTCTCTTTTAAGAAGGTTTAAGTTGGAAAAGTCAACCGGATGTTGACTTATGAGTTAGAGGGCTTGGATGCGAGTTCCGATGGTTCGGTTAGCTTCGGGAGGTGATTTATGACTTAGGAGTATGATCGGAATTGGTTTTGGAGGTCCTGTGTAGAATTAGGCTTGAATTGGTGGAATAGTATTTTGGCGATTTCCGGTTGTTAGGCGAGATTTTGATCTGAGGTCGGAATGGAATTCCGAGAGTTGTTATAGCTTCGTATGGTGATTTTGGACTTAGGCTTATGTCCGGATTTGAAATTGAAAGTCCGTAGGACAATTCAACGCATTTTGGCGAATGTTGGAAAATGGAAGATTTTTGGAAAGTTGGACTGAGGAGTTGACTTTTTGATATCGGGGTCGGAATCCAGTTCTGAAAATCTTCATAGGTCCTTTATGTCATTTATGACTTGTGTTCAAAATTTGAGGTCAATTGGACTCGATTTGATAGGTTTCGGCATCGAATGTAGAAGTTGAAATTTATTAGTTTCATT
Source organism: Nicotiana obtusifolia (assembly GCA_002018475.1). NCBI lineage: Eukaryota > Viridiplantae > Streptophyta > Magnoliopsida > Solanales > Solanaceae > Nicotiana > Nicotiana obtusifolia. Next base: position 11,112 of record MCJB01047175.1, read on the forward strand.
AGGCTTGAATTGGGGTATCATTCGTGTTTTTAGCATTGTTAGATGTGATTTGAGGCCTCGACTAAGTCTGTAATATGTTTTAGGACTTGTTGGTATATCTGGACGGGGTCCCGAATGACTCGGGTGCGTTTCGGAGTAGTTTCGGACCATTTCTATCCATTTGTTTACTGCTGGTGCATCGTAGAAATTCTGCTGCATGGAGCTTATTTTGGGAGCTTATATCTCGCAACCTATAAGGAATTTGGAAATTTTCAAATATGGAAGTTGTAGCCCTTTGCGTCTAGTTTCAGGAAATATAAACCATTCATCATTTGGACATATATACAGAAAGTTACAATAGATTAACCGAAGCCTGGTACTGCTGTTGTTTTCCAGGAAGCCCATAGCGGAAATTTCTGCTGCACAGGACCGATTTTGGAAACTTATATATCGTAATCTGTAAGGAATTTGGAGATGGTCCAAAAATGAAAGTTTTAGCCCTTTAAATTTAGTTTCCAGAAATATAAACCATTTATCATTTGGACATCTGTATCAAAAGTTACGGTGGATTAACCGAAGCCCGGTAATGCTGCTGTTTTCCATGCAGTGTGCATAGCAGAAATTTCTGCTGCACAGGACCAACTTTAGAAGCTTATATCTCGCATTATATAAGGAGTTATGAGATGATCAAAACATAAAAGTTGTAGCCCTTTGAATCTAGTTTCCAGAAAGATAAACCATTTATCATTTGGACATTTTTACAGAAAGTCGTGATTGATCGAATTTGGCTGGTGGAGCAATTTCGACAGAATTTTCTGATTCAATTTAGAAGCTCATATCTTGGAATATATAAAGAGTTATATAGTGTACAACCTATCAAATGAAAGATCTTCGAGTCTAGTTTCTATATTATCAAACCGTTGATCATTTGGATATTTCCGCAAGGAGTTATGAGCGTTTTAACAGAAGGTGTACAGCAAGGAAAAATGGTAAGAGGATGTACAACCTGCACAGCGCAGGTACAACTCGATGCAGCCTGGGCAGAATATTTTAAAGCCTTCTTGTCCGTGATTTTGGGTATATTTTCACCCATAGTTGCTCAATTTTGGAGGTCTTGAAGGAAATTAACGAGGGATTCAAGGAGGATCGATTGGAGGTAAGAATTTCGGACCTAAAGCTCGTTTATATCATGAAATCCACCTAGAAAATCATTGAAGTCTTGCTAAAAATGGAAGAAATAGGGCTTGGGATTTTGAAATTTTATTTGGGTATTTGGAGGACCATTTGGGGTCAGATTTGAGAACTTTTGATATGTACGAACTCGTTGGGAGATAAGGAACCCGTTGATGTGAAAATTTCTGAGCTTCGAGAAGTGAGCCCGGGGCTCGGGTTTTGCTAATTTCAGAATTTTTGGTATTTTTAGATTGTTTTCGCTTGGGCTTTGTCCCCTCAGCATATTGTGACGTATTCGTTCTGATTTTGGATAGATTCGATACGCGTGGAGGCCAATTCGAGGGGCAAGGACGTCGCGGGCTAGGGATTTAGCCGGTTCGAGGTGAGTAGTAATTGTAAATGATGTTCTTAGGGTTTGAAACCCCGGATTGTACATCGTAGTGCTATATTGAGGTGAGAAACGCGCTCGATGATGAGCGTGGGGTCGTTTACTACTGGGGATTGTGACTTGGTCCGTCCCGATTGATGATTTTTACCGCGTATTTGACTGAAACTTATTTGTTATCATCATGATTTGGGTTGATTTCCATATTTGGGCTTCGTGCCAATTATTGAACCCTTCGGGGGATTTTTATCACTGTTTCCTCACTATTTTGACTTATTACTTGAACTCAGTCATGCTATTTTCTACTGTTTTACAACTCAGCCACTTTTACTCAGTTTTGAGACTTAAATAATATTTTAATGATGTTTTTGGGCTGAGAACTACTATTTTACTATGCCCGAGGGGCTTGTGATAATTTTCTGACTGAGTGCGGCCGAGGGCCAGATGTGAGGATATACTGAGTGATATGAGGCCGAGGACCTGGGATACTTTATATGCCACGAGGTGGTTTGTGACTGATATGAGGCCGAGGGCCTGAGATTCTTTAGATATGCCACGAGGTGGGTTGACTGATATGAGGCCGAGGGCCTAGATTTGATGCCACGAGGTGGCTTGATATTGCGCTTGGGCCGTAAGGGGCCCCTCTCGGAGTCTATACACCCCAGTGAGCGCGGGTACCCATTGTGATGTGAGATATAGCCCGAGGGGCTGATACTGTTCCATGTGGTAGCCCGAGGGGCTGGTATTGTTCTGAGATTGAGCCCGAGGGGCTGGTACTTATCTGCGATATTGCCCGGCGACGGAATTGTTGATAAGGAGATTTTACTTGATTTCTCACTGATTTACTGTTTTCAAATGATGTTTTATTGCTTCCTTATAGAATGCCTTGTGCTTTACGTGCTTTCTTACTTTCAGTCGTTATTTATATTTATTACTCACTAGGTCGGAGTACTCACATTACTCCCTGCACCATGTGTGCAGATTCAGGCGTTGTTGGTTCTGCACTGGAGTGCCGACTCCTCCCGTCCAGGCGGTGATTTGGAGACTACGAGGTAGTTGTTGGCGTCCGCAGCCCCGTATCTCCCTTATCTTATCGTTTCCATGTTTTTCAAACAGTTGTGCCAGATATTGTATTTAGTAGACTTGTATTAGGATCCATAGTTGCTCATGACTTGTGACACCCCGGTTTGGGCTGTGTCGGGATAGTTTCTATTATGGTTAGCTATATTTTTGCGAATAATTGCTATTAAATCATGCTTATATTGTTTTCATGTTAATTAACTGCTTAAAATGAGATTTTGGTTAAATTGGCTGGCCTTGTCTTCACGAGAGGTGCCATCATGACCGAGTTCGGGGTTAGGGTCGTGACAGTAACTTTTTCGGAAAGTTCTTTACTATAGTCGTGGATGATGTCACCATCAGATTGGGCCTGGCTCAGACTCATTCTTTAGGGTCGTAGTCAGGATCTTCTTCTTCTTCTGATTAGGCTTCAGATGATGCTGATGATTGGTGATCGGGTACATTATTACCCTTTAGTTTCCTGATAATCTCTTCCATATCTTGGATGTATTCCTCTTTGTAGGTTGATCCTGCTAGTCGTGCTGTAACTAGAGACCTTTGCTGCGAAAACAAGGATTTAGAAATATCTGTTGGCAATAGATATTTGGGGTTTTTGGAAAACCATCTTTCAACTGCAGGTACGTATGTCTCGGTGGCATCTCTCCACACTTTGTACCATTTGCAATATCCTTGAAGGGCCAACCAAGGCATACCTCTGTGTCCTTCCTTCTTGTGGAAGACCAATTTCTGCGTATAGATCCAAGGTGTGTGGAATCTATGGGAAAATTAAATTAATTTGGAGATATGTTGGTCATAGTGAAATCTGGAGCAAAAATAGTCAAAAACAGGCCACAATTGGTGCGAAACCATTAGCGAAATTTTGCTGGTAATTGTTTGCCCCAAAGAAGAAAGTAGGAGTGTTTGTTAATATGATTCTGGAATGAGAATGCATTAAACCACGCATATCTGTAATCATAATAACTTAAAAATTGTGGGTTAAAAAGCTGAGAAAGTTTTCTGACTTTCGTTGGGTGATCACCCCATCCCTTTGGTGAGATTATCTTGTTGATCCATAACGTGGTATGAGTGACATATTTTTGGGTTTTGTCCAAAAAGGGTTTGAACATATATGACTGAGTGTCTGTTAGGATAAACTCATAAAACTTCTGAGTGTGGGCATTAGTTTTCTGAAGGAAATTGGCAGTTGGGTCGAGCATTTTCTTTGCTACTTTCATAGGGTTGGAATCCCAAAGATGTGGTTCGGTTTGAACGAGTGGGTAAGCCATCTCATTCTTTACATATTGAGGTTCCTCAAAATAAGGACCTGCTGAAGAATTGGTTGAGGCACGGGTGAAGAAAGTGCCTGTTTGGGTGCAGAAGGCACCCTGCATTGTGTAATGGGGTTCTTGGCCACCACTGTGTTAATATTTTTTGCAATGAGATTTTTGGTCGTCACTTGCTTTTTAGCGGGCTTTTTGCCACCACTTCTGTGCTTGTGGTGGTTGTAGCAGCCACAGTTGAGGGCGTGGTGCTTTTGGCAGCCACTGCTGTAGTTGATGCTGAAGCTGAGGGAGTCATAACTTGTTTCGCAATGGCTTCCAGGAATTGTGCCATGCTCTTTGCCATTTCTCCTTGATTTGGATGGGTCATGGATGTTGTTGTTGTGAAACCCATGAGTTCTGACCATCTTTTGAAATCTTCTGCTGTCCATGGGAAAGCTTGTTGTTGTGCAAATTGAATATTGTTATCTTCCAAAAAGGATTCTGCTTCAGCGATGTCTGTCCATCTTCTGGGTTGGGCAATATAAATTGGTTGTGCTGAAATTAGCTGTGAAGAGACCACTATCGGAATACCCTTCATGGTATAATCAACTGGGGATCTGTATTCTGGCTGACTTGATCCAGCTTCATCTGATTGCCGCTTTTTGGCAATGGTTGTTGTTAGTTGTTTTGGAACAACTTCTGAAATTGCTTTGTCTTTAGACTGTTTTTCGATAGTCCTTTTCTCCTCCGGGGGCGGCAGAGCTAGTCTTGGGGGTTTTGGTTTCTTCGGCATTTATCTACCTTGAAGAAATTCTCGGGTTAGGAAATCTGGAATGGAATTTGAGCTTCACTTAATATATTCAATATCAAAATCGAAAATAGATAATATTGCTTCCCATATGGTGAAAATATGTTTTGATGCAATATTGTGCACATCCTTTTGCAAAACAGACTTAGCTGCATTGCAATCAATGCGTAGCAAAAACTTTTGATTTAATAAATCAGATTGAAATATTATTTAATGTCGTATTTTATATTTGTCTTTTGGATTAGCAATTTTAAATTATTTAATGTCGTATTTTCACTCCTTCTTTTCCAAATCTACTAGTTCTTCTTCCTCCTCATCTTCTTCCAATTTTAAGCTCAAAGAAGAGATTAGTTTCTCTGATTTGCAGCAATCAATTGACGACTGGAAACATCCTAAACATCCTCAGTTAACAATTTACAAGTCTCAAAAATGAAGCTTGATAAGTGATTATCACATGTCTACCATTGAGCGGACTATTCCTCTGGAATCGGACCATGAGGAATAAAATTTCTCAATTTTAAATCTATTGAAAAATATAGAAAGAAATATAATTATATTCATTTTTGTTTGGTACAAATAGCTGCTAAGCCTTTATCCAGAGAAGGATCGGACACATCACTCCTTTTGATGCAATATTTTGCACATCTTTTTGCATAACAGAATTTTACTCTGAATATAATTAGATAGATTTCCTTTGAATGGTTTGAAATTTATGCTGAATATAATCAGATAGATTTCCCTTTTTCAAATTCAATTCATGTTTAAAAAATATGGAAAACCAACATTGGCGAAGAAGTTATTTCTGAACTTCCTCCGTCACAATGATTTCCAATAAACTTTGCTAGCAGCTTTGTTACAGCCTCACCTTTCACAAAAAGAGCTGATATAGAGCCGATTACTGGAAAAGATATTAAAAATATTTTTGAATAAAATAATTATTCAAACAAGTATTTACAAACTCTCGGAGAATACTTTGTTTTAAATTCATCTTCAACTTCTTTGAAGAAACCAACAGTAGGACCTTCTATCCCTACAACACCATTATTTAAACCATATGAGATCCTTAGAACCCCTACTAGAGAACTCAATATGCACCATTCTAAGGATTCCCCTCAGCTCTCCAAACTCTAACGGAGAATTGCTGAAATAGAGAAATCCTTAACAGTACAGGACACTCCAGTCCGACAGACCGTAGAAACATCTTCTTCAAGGATCATAGGAGCCTTACGAGAAACTGACTAAGATAAAGAATTTGAGCAATTAGAATCTAAACAATTTTTCTAAATTTCTCTAGAAGATACCCCTCCTCTAGAAATAGCACCTACTAAATCAGAATTTCCCAACTGGCGTAAGCCTCAAAAACTCTATTACTCTAGAGCTACACATCCAGACGTGGTCTTAGAAGAAAAACCTAATACCATGCAAAATAATTATAATGCTAATAATACTTATGAATATAATATGGATGGATGCTCCGAATATAATATTCTTGCCAACTTACTGTAGATGACCATGGTGGCCACTGCTTACATAATATCCCATAACTATTCTGACCAGAGTACTACTCATGTCTTAGTCGCTAGTTTTACAGGTCAACTTAAGGGGTACCCATTTAAGCAACGAGGAAAAACAACAAATTTTTCAAGACGTAAAATTAGATGAATTAGGACAACCAATCCTAAAAGATGGTGAAACTATTCTTGATTCAATTAATACATTGGTATATACAATTATCAAAACATTTCTAGGATGTGCATGTATTTTTAGAGAAAAATCCTTTGAAATACTTAACAACCTAAGTGCAAAACACTTTTTAGGTGGTATAAGGATTCCTTCCTCACCAGGATATATGAAAGACCAGACGGGAATCTTCCATACTGGAAAGAAAAATTCCTAGATGGCTTGCCTAAGTCCCTTAAAGATTTAGTCAAAGAAGAATTTCAAAATCAGTATTCCGGTGGTATTGTTTCTTATGATCAAATCACCTATGGCCAGATAATTAGCCAAATTCAATAGGTTGCTCTAAAAATCTGTAGGCAAGATAAAATGTTAAGACAACTTGTTAAAGGTAGGGCACAAACTCGCAAAGACTTAGGATGTTTCTGCGAATAATTTGGTCTTCCTTCGTGCGGTAAAAAACCCCATAGAAAGAAGAAATCTAAAAATACTGAATCATCCAATATTAAAAAATACTATTTCAGAAATAGGAAAAAGAAACCTTCATATACGAAAAATAGGTCTTCTAAATCTAATGATAAAGATGAAAAAACTTCAACTTCCAGTTTTAGCAAGTGTTTCAAGTGTGGAAAGCCAGGCGACATTGCTAAGTGTTGTAAAGTCTCTAAGAAGATTAAGAGCCTACAACCTAACGAACCCACTCTAAATCTAATAGAGAAAACACTTCTTGAATTATGTGAATCTTCAGATAATAATGATAATGAACTATCTGACGATGAACAACAATTTAACAACATATTAGAAGATGATTTAGATTCTTCATCTACATCTTCAGAAGAGTCGGACCAGGATGAACTCCCTCAGATCAGCGTTCTCACAAAAGAACAAGATCTTATTCTTGAAGTAATTAGTGAACTTCAAGACCCTGAGCTTAAGAAAGATTATCTAGGAAAACTGAAAAAGGTCCTTGATAAGCCTTCAACATCCTCATCATCAACTCTTCAAAATCATCCTCAGGTAGCCAATACCTACAATATTACGAACATGCTTAAAATATTTCCCTTAGAAAACCCTAAGGTAGTAAAGGTAACCATTTCAGACCTTCAATCTGAAATAGCCTACCTAAAGGAAGAAATTAGGGAAACTAAACTCTCCCCCATCCATCTGCATACAAAATTGTTGAAACAAATTCATCAAACATAGGATATGGTGGAAGTTTAAAGTAATTAAAGAATGATCAAGAAAATATCATTGCATATACATCTAAGCATTGGAGTAATTCTCAACAAAACTATCCTACAATGAAAAAAGAAATTTTCGCAATTGTTTTATGCATTTCAAAATTTCAATCTGATTATTAAATCAAAAGATTTTGCTAGACATTTATTGCAAGGCAGCTAAGTCTGTTCTGCAAAAGGATGTGCAAATTATTGCATTAAAATATATTTTCGCCAGATGGCAAGCAATATTATATATTTTCGATTTTCATATTGAATATATTAAGGGAAGCTCAAATTCCATTTCAGATTTCCTAACCCGAGAATTTCTTCAAGGTAGATAAGTGACGAAGAAACCAAAATCCCCGAGGCTAGCTCTGCCGCCTCTGGAGGAGAAAATGACTGTCGAAAAACAGTCTAAAGACAAAGCAATTTCTGAAGTAGTTCTAAAACAACGAACAACAAGCGTTTCCAAAAAATAGCAATTAGATGAAGCTGGATCTAGTCAACCAAAATGCAGATCCCCAGCTGATTATGCCATGAAGGGTATTCCTATAGTGGTCTTTTCACGGCCAATTTCTATTGCCCAACCCAGTTGATGGACAGATATCGCTGAAGAAGAATCTTCTTCGGAAGATGACAATATTCAATTTGCACAACAACAAGCTTTCCCATGGACAATAGAAGATTTCAAAAGATGGTTAAAACTCATGGGTTTCACAACAACAACATTGATGACCCATCCAAATCAAGGAGAAATGGCAAAGAGCATGGCACAATTCCTGGAAGCTATTATCAAACAAGCTATGACTCCCTCAGCTTCAGCATCAACTACAGCAGTAGTTGCTAAAGGCACCCCGCCTCAACTGTGGCTGCTACAAGAAACACAAGCAAAGAAGTGGTGGAAAAAAGCCCCGCTAAAAATCAAGTGGCAACCAAAAATCCCATTGCAAAAAATATTAACACAGTGGTCGCAAATAAACCCCTATATACAATGCATGGTGCCTTCTGCACAAAAACATGCACTTTCTTCACCCGTGCCTCAACCAATTTCTCCAGCAGGTCCTTATTCTGAGGAAGTAGCAAAGAACATGCTCGACCCAATATCCAATTTCCTTCAGAAAACTCCTGCCCACACTGAAAATTTTTATGAGTTTATCCTAGCAGACACTCATTCATGTCTGTTCTAACCCTTTTTGGACCAAACCCAAAAATGTGTCACTCATACCACGGTGTGGATCAGAAAGATAATCTCACCAAAGGGATGGGGTGATCACCCAGCGAAATTCAAAAAATTTTTTCAGGCTTTTAACCCACAATTTTTCAGTTATTATGATTACAGAGATGCGTTGTTTAACGCATTCTAATTCCATAATCATATTAAGAAACACTCCTACTTTCTTCTTTGGGACAAACAATTAGCAACATAATTTCCCCAATGGTTTTCGCACCAATGGTGGCCCGTTTATGGCCATTTAACAGACATATTTCCGTCACAAGTGAAAGAAGGTTATGAATATTTTTGCTCCATATTTCACGGTGACCAACATATCTCCAAATTAATCCAATTTTCTCATAGATTCCACATACCTTGGATCTATACGCAGAAATTTGTCTTCCACAAGAAGGAAGGACACAGAGCAATGCCTTGGTTGGCCCTTCAAGGATATTGCAAATGGTACGAAGCGTGAAGAGATGCCACCGAGACATACGTACCTGCAGTTGAAAGATGGTTCGCCAAAACCCAAGTATCTATTGCCGACAGATATTTCTATATCCTTGTTTTTGCAGCAAAGGTCTCTAGTTATAGCATGACTAGCAGGATCAACCAACAAGGAGGAATACATCCAAGAGATGGAAGAGATTATCAGGCAACTAAAGGGTAATAATATACCCGATCGACAATCATCAGCATAATTTGAAGCCCAATCAGAAGAAGAAGATGATCATGACTACGACCGTGAAGAATGAGTCCGAGCCAGGCCCAATCTGATGCTGACATCATTGTAGCACGGTATATAATTTTATAAATAGACCCTCTCACATTTCAGACACATCAGAAAATTTACATCCGAAATTTTAGACACCACTCTGATATCCTCTTAGAGCACACACCCGCTTTCTCTCTCTAAAACTTTCAAGCTTTAAGAGCTATACCCCTGTAAGCTTTTAAGTTTCAATTTTTCAATATTTGTGTTTTAATTTCATATTTTTAAAAACGGATTTTATGTTTTAATCTTGCGTTGGAATATTTGCATTCGGTCGGCTCTGCCTCCTACTTTAATTTGCATACGCTTGCATATGGTCGGCTCTGCCGCCTGAGTTTAATTTTATTTACTGCTTCCTGTTCCTTACATTCCTCGCATTTTCGAGTCCCCTCTACCCCTTCGGGACTAGCTTCCGTGTCTTTGGTATCAGAGCCAGTAGAGAAGTAAGGATGCGATTCTTGTTTTTAACATACTATCATGAGCCATCTGATTTATCGGGAGAGTTAGGAATGGGAGACTTTTAACTTTTAATTTAATTTTCTTAACGGCGTTGGTTTGAACATCCATCCAGGGAACTGATGGCTTTTTCAGTCGATTGTGAAGAGGCTTCAGCAGAATGCTTACACCCGGGATAAAATCACAAATATAGTTGATACAGCCTAGAAATCTTTGAAGCTGTGTTTTGTCCAGAATTTGATCTGGAAATTTGTCAACAAACTGAAGAGATCACTGGATTGGAGTTATTGTCCCTTGTTGGATGTTATGACCAAGAACCTGATATTTGTCTAGAACAAACTGTATTTAGTCCTAGACAGTGCTAAATCATTATCTTTAATTGTATTAAAGAATGTGTTTAAATGTTTAAAATGTTGATCGACACTTGTTGAGAATATCGAGACATCATCTATATATGTTATGATGAAATTTGAGAAAGGATTAAAGATGTTATTCATAATTTTTTGAAATTCAGAGGGAGCATAACATTCCACTCATATTGTCCAAACGGGACGGTGTATGCGGTTATATATCTATCTTTTGGATCAATTTGAATTTTCCAAAATCCAGATTTAAAATCAAATTTACAGAATATTGTAGCAGCATGGACTCTCTGTAATAAGTTTTTCTTATTTGCAATAGGGTACCTAATCCATCTAAGTGCTGCATTAAGTGGCTTATAATTGATCACCAAACGAGGGACTCCTCGTTCAATTTCAGAGTTTTTATTGACATAGAATACCGTGAAACTCCAGGGAAATTTGGAAGTAGAAGTTATTTTCTTGTCTAGCAGATCGTTGATCTCTTTCTGACAGTGCATTGTTAGCTCATGATGCATTCGAATTGGTCGAGATTTTGTTGGAATACTTCTTTCATCAAAGTCAGGCTCATAAGGAATCCCAACAATGTGTTTCTTTTGTTTCCAAAATGCCGTAGGCAAATTGGAACAAAGTTCTTATTGAATTTTAGTTTCTAAATTTTTAATTTTTGAAGAAACCAAAATTATAGCCATATTGACTGCTCCTAGTAAATCATCTTTTACCCCATTTTCTGAGGTACTAACATCAAAACCTTTTTCAGTAATATCAGTATCGGATTCCTGGCTTGTAGGGATATGAAAATTTTCTAATCTGATAAGTGTTTCCCTCACAAACATCTTTCCAAATGGGAGAAAAGGATAAAGTAATTTATTATACTGCATTTTCAAAATTATTTGATGATGATACTGTCACGACCCTAACCCCGAACCCGGTCGTGATGGCGCCTCTCGTGAAGACAAGGTCAGCCCATTTAACCAAAATCTCCTTTTAAGCAGTCAATTAACAAAAAAACAATACAAGCATAGTTTAATAGTAATCATTCGCGGAAAATATAGCTAACCATCCCGACTACAGCCCAAACCGGGGTGTCACAATGTCATGAGCAGCTAACGAATCCTAATAGCAAGATTTCTAATTGCAATATCTGGCACAATTTTTGAAGAACATAGGAACAACAAGATGAAAGAGATACGGGGCTGCAGACGCCAATAGCTACCTCGTAGTCTCTGAATCACCGCCTGGACAGGAGAAATCAATACTCCGGGGCGGAACCAACAACGCCTGAATCTGCACACATGGTGCAGCGAGTAATGTGAGTACTTCCAACTTAGTGAGTAATAAGCATAAATAACGACTGAAAGTAAGAAAACACACAAAACACAGGGCATTCTATAATGAAGTATCTAAAACATCATTCGCAAACAGTAAATCAGTGAGAAACCAAGTAAAACATTCTTTCAACAGGTAAAAAATGTATTTTTCAGATAATCAAAGTGAAGTAAAATGTCGCCCCTCGGGCTATAAATCAGTAAATCCGCCCCTCGGGCAATACCATAGAACAGTTCAGCCCCTCGGGCTATCACATGGTACAACATCAGCCCCTCGGGCTATCATATGGAACAACATCAGCATGTGAAACAATATCAGCCCCTCGGGCTATCACATGGAACAACATCAGCCCCTCGGGCTATCACATGAAACAATATCAGCCCCTCGGGCTATAATTCACATCACAATGGGTACCCCCGCTCACTGGGGGTGTATAGACTCCGGGAGGGGCCCCTTTACGGCCCAAGCGCATATCAAGCCACCTCGTGGCATATATCTAGGCCCTTGGCCTCATATCAATCAAGCCACCTCGTGGCACATAAAGCATCTCAGGCCCTCGGCCTCTTATCAATCACAAGCCACCTCGTGGCACATAAAGTATCTCAGGCCCTCGGCCTCATTATTAATAACAAGCTACCTCGTGGCATATAAAGTATCTCAGGCCCTCGGCCTCATATCACTCAGTAAAACCTCACCTTTGGCCCTCGGCTGCACTCAGTCAGAAAATCATCACGTGCCCCTCGGGCATAGTAAAGCAGTAGTTCTCAGCCCAAAAACATCATTTAAATATTATTCAAATCCCAAAATTGAGTAAAAGTGGCTGAGTTGTAAAATAGTGGAAACAACATGACTGAGTTCAAGTAACAAGTTAAAATAGTGAGGAAACAGGGATAAAAATTCCCCGAAGGGTTCAAATAATTGGCACGAAGCCCGAACATGGCAATCATCCCAATCATAATGGTAACAAATAGGTTTCAGTCAAATACGCAGTAATATCATCCCTAGTAGTTAAAGACCCCACGCTCATCATCGAGCGCGTGCCTCACCTCAATATAGTACTACGATGTACAATTCGAGGTTTCAAACCTCAGAACATCATTTACAATCACTACTCACCTCGAACCAACTAAATCTCTAGCCCGCGACGCCTTTGCCCTTCGAATTGGCCTCCACGCGCGTCGAATCTATCCAAAATCAGAACTAATACGTCACAATACGCTGAGGGAACAAAGCCCAAGCAAAACAATCGAAAAATATCAAGAAATTACAAAATTCGAAAAACCCGAGCCTTGGGCCCACTTCTCGAAGCTTAGAAATTTTCATATCAACGGGTTCCTTATCTCCCAACGAGTTCAACCATACAAAAATTATCGAATTCCGACATCGGTTCGACCTCCAAATCTTAAATCTAAACTTAAGGGTTTTCCACAATTTTTCCAACTTAAATCCCAATTAAACACTAAAATAGCGATATACTGGGGTAATTTCACCAAGGTTGAGTTAAGAACACTTACCCCGATGTTTCCCTTGAAAATCCTCCAAAAATCGCCTCAAAGTTCGCTTCAATCCGAGTTCTATGGCTCCAATTATGTTTAAGATGGCCAAAATCCCCTCCTTTGAGAATTTGTCCAAGAAAGTCTCCTTTGGATATAGTTTTGAGGTTGATTTTGTTGTGATTTAGGGTGTTTTGGAGGTGTTTCTCTTAGATGGTAACGATAGTGGGTTTTGCATGGCCAATGGGTAATGGTTTATATCTATATAGGGTCAAAAATCGGAACAAAAACGCACCAGTCGGGTCAAAAATGCGACCGCATTTTACGCTGATTTTTGTCCAAAAATCTGTCTTGGTCTGCGATTTCAATGTACGATATGCGGTCCACATTTTAGAAATGCGACCGCATTTCTGACATGGATCTTGTCTAGAAATCTGTCTCGATATGCGGTCTCAGTGTGGTAGATATGCGGTCTGCATTGTGGAAATGCGACCGCATTCCTGACCGCATTCTTGACGTCATTCTTTGCCCAAAAAACTGTCTGGGTCTGCGATTTGGGTGTGTGGTTTGTGGCTCGCATACAGGGTTTGCGATAGCATAGCCTGTTTTGCGATGCCTCTTTGTTCTCTTACAAAATTACAAACTTTCTGGTTTTTCTGCAACTTTCCAAGGACAAAATAGTCCGTTTAACCACCCTAAACTCACCCGAGGCCACTGGGACCTCAACCAATTACGCCAACATATCCCATTACATTATTCAAACTTGTTCCCACCTTAAGAACGCTCAAAACAACCCCTCAACACCAAATTCACGTCGGATTCAAGCCTAAGAAATTTCGAAATCTTCTAAGTTACTCTTTTTAATCAAAACCCGATCAAATCACAACCGAATGACATGAAATTTCGCACACACATCCCAATTGACATAACGAAGCATAATAAGGTAGAAATGGGGAAAACGGAGCGGTAACTCATGAGAAGACTGGCCGGGTCGTCACAGATACTGGCAAAATTACTGCTAGAAATTTGGATACTATGCTCACACAGAATAATTATACTAATATATACATTAATATTCTGGGTGAACAGATAGTTTCAATTAATGAAAGACTGGACAGATTAATAATAGAAGTCCAGAAAATATCTAGAAAGGATACTATAAAAGGCAAAGAGCAAATTGCTACTGCAAGTATCCAACCACCTCCTAAGGTCAAAGACTTTAAAATAAAGAGTCTCGAAGACCTGGAGAATTTACTGGATAAAAAATTTGAAGGATTTAAAATTAGTCCTTTAAATTTAGATAATTATCTGATGAAGAGAGAAAAGTAAAACTCGCGGATGAGATTAATAAAATCTCAGAAAAGTTCGCTCATAAACCGGTCCAAAAGATGTTTTATTATCCAAGGCCAACCCCTCAAGATGTACTTATAGAGGAACCTGATGCTACTCATTATTCCCATAACTATAGTGGCATAAAGATCTATGAATGGAACATAGATGATTTTACTGACCGTCAGATTTATACTCAAGTACATAGAATACTTATGTACAGTACTATTTGCAAGGTTAATAAGAATTCTGAGAAAACCATTGCTGAAATGATAGTGGCATGTTTTACTGGCCAATTAAAAGGCTAATGGGACAATTATTTAACAGAAAAGCAGCGCGCAGAAATTATGGGAGCCATAAAACTAGAAGATGGTCATAATGTTCAAAACGCTGTATGTTCCTTAGTTCTTAATATTATAGAATATTTCTTTGAGAGATGGTCAGACAATAATGAGACCTTAAGGACCATGCTCCAAAATCTTAGATTTAATACATTGACAAATTTTAGATGGTATAAGGATGTTTTCTTATCCAGGGTAATGGAATTACCAGAGTGTAATAGCACTCACTGGAAGTCCAAATTTATTGATGGACTCCCAACAATCTTTGTTGAAAGAGTGAGATAAACTCTTCGAGGAACTGCAATGAGTATAGATTATAAATAGCTATACCTATGAAAGCTTATTAGTGTATGCACACAAGAAGGCTTAGCTCTATGTAATGAGATTAAGTTAAGCCAGGAAATCAAGAAACATCGTCTTAATGAAAGACAATAGTTAGGAGAATTATGTGAACAATTCACCATAGATATTCCTAAGAATAAAAAGTCTCATAGACATAAAAAAGACCGGAAAGAACCTTATAGGTATAAAAAGAAGAATAGAGGATCGTCTGATAAGAGATATGAGAAGAAGGATAAGAGAAGAAAAGCTTATAAGTATGGAAAGGATTTTATAAAATCCAATATGCCTAATGTATGATACAAATGTGGCAAAATAGGCCATTATGCTAGATATTGTAAGGTCAAGGATAAGATTAAGAACCTTGATCTAGATGATAATATTAAAGACTCTTTATACAAGATTCTGTTAAATTTTTCTTGGGATAATTCACCAGAGAATAGTGATAGAGAAGATTCATCAACTGATGAAGATCTAAGGGCTCTACAGGAGGAGGAATACCTTCCTTCAGATGATGAATATGAATGTGGACCTTGCAAACAGAATCAAGATTAGCGTTGTAATAACATCACTGATGATGGGTTTTCTAATATTTATTCTCAATTCAAGGACTTAGAAGTCAATGTCCTGAGCAATGATAGTTTACTTAGAGCTTCTCAAGGTTATTAAAGACCCAGAATTAAGGTCCCAGATAATTAATCAGGTGGACAATATTAAGGATAATATTCCTAAAAGCCCTGAGATTGAAGAAATTCCTTCTCAAAAGGGACCATATACAATGTCTGAGATTAAAAGAATTAAAGAGAAAAATCCCAGGCCATTGATAGGCCAACTACTGTTCAAGATTTCAAAAAATGAGATTCATAATCTCAAAGGAGAAATCTCGGACTTAAAGGCTTCTAACATAGCCTTAGGCAAGAGAATTATCAGATAAGAAAATTCTCACATCCCTACAAGCTAGGAATTCAATATTGATATTATTGAAGAAGGTTTTGATGCTAGTACCTCAAAAAATGGGGTAAAAGATGATTTTCTAGGAGCAGTCAATATGGCTGATAATGAGTTTTTACAAAAACTTCAGCTATTTATTACTCAAAAGTTTTTAATAAAAGTTACTCTTTTAATAGATTATAATTTTAAAAAAGAGTTTGCTGCTTTATTTGATGTGGTGCTGATCTAAATTGTATTAAAGATGGAGTAATACCTTCAAGATATTTTCATAAGACTACTCATAGATTAAAAAATGCTAGTGGTCACCTAATGTGTATTTCTTATAAAATAACAAAAGCTTATATTTGCCAGAACAATGTCTGTATACCAGAATGTTTTGTTTTGGTAAAAGATATTCACCAAGATATAATATTAGGAGTCCTATTTTTCCACCACATAATTCCTTTTACTAATTGGGACACTTATAGTTTCACAGGAACTTTTAATGGAAAAGCAATTACTTTTGAATTTATAACTCAACCAGTCCAAAGATTTTTGAATGAAATCATTTCTAATAATATTATTGCAAAAACTAGACAAATTGATTTTTTAGTAAATGAGATTTGAAGTCTTACAATTGAACAGGATTTAAAACCCCCTAAACTTATTGAAAAAATTGATTTATTAAAGAATCAGTTTGCTTTACAAATTTGTGGAGACCGTCCAAATTAATATTGGAATAGGAAAAAGCACATAGTTAGTCTTCCTTGTGAAGTAGACTTATCAGAGGATAATAGTCCTACTAAATCTAGACCTTGCCAAATGAATTTAGAATATTTGGAATTATGCAAAAAGGAAATTGATTCTTTGCTGCAGAAAGGTCTTTTAAGGCCTTCATGGTCTAAATGGTCTTGTACTGATTTTTATGTTAATAAACATGCTGAACAGGAACGAGGAGTTCCAAGATTAGTTATTAATTATAAACCCCTTAATAAAGCTTTAAAGTGGATAAGATATCAAATCCATAATAAAAAAGATTTATTAGATAGATTACATGATGCCATAATATTTTCAAAATTTGATTTGAAATCTGGTTATTGGCAAACTCAGATATCTGAGTTAGATTGATATAATGCTGCTTTCAATGTCCCAATGGGTCAATATTAATGGAATGTAATGCCATTCGGTTTAAAAAAAATCCCTTCTGAATTTCAAAAAATATGAATATATTTTCATGCCTTATACAAATTTTATAATTATTTATATTGATGATATTTTAGTATATTAAAAAAATATCGAGATTCATTTTAAACATTTGGATCATTTAAAAAAAATCATAATCCAAAATGGTTTAGTCATCTCTAAACCAAAGATGGCCCTTTTCCAGACTAATATAAGATTCTTAGGTCGTAATATTCAGAATGGAAGAATAGTTTCGATCCAAAGGAGCATTGAATTTGCATCCAAATTCCCAGATGTGATAACTGATAAAACTCAGGTCCTAAGGTTTTTAGGAAGCCTTAATTATATTTCTCCTTTAATAAAGGACCAAGCAAAGGACACTTCAATTCTTTATGAAAGATTGAAGAAAAATCCGACAGCCTAGACTAATAATCATACTACAACAGTCAGGCTAACTAAGCAGAAGGTTAATAACTTTCCATGTTTTACACTTGCTAATCCAAGTTGGGAAAAAGTAGTTGAAACTGATGCCTCAGAAATTGGATTTGGAGGAATATTAAAACAATGTTCTCCGACTAATAAGCAAGAATATCTTGTTCAATTCTATTCGAGAAAATGAAATAATTCCCAAAGGAATTATGCTACTGTGGCTAAGATAATCCTTGGTATAGTAAAATGTGTATTAAAATTTCAGACTGATTTATATAATCAGAAGTTTTTAATAAAAACTGACTGCCAAGCAGCAAGATTAATCTTTAATAAAGACGGTAAACATGATGTTTCTAAACAGATGTTTGCAAGATGGCAAGCCTTGTTAGCTCCATTTGACTTTGAGATTATTTATAAAAAAGGTGTATAATAGTCTCCCTGACTTTCTTACTAGAAAATTTTTGAGTTAATAACTCTTTTTATCTTTTGACAGATTATGAGACCTGCATATAGGCCTCATCGAGGGAGAGGACGAGGAAGAAAATCAGAATCTTCCTATGGCAGAGGAAATATCCTAGCCCAGATAGGAAATCAGCAGCTAATAGCTGCCAATATCGCAGGAACATCAGGTCTTAATACAGACCACCTAATGTACAAAGAATTTTTGGATTTTATGAAACCCAAACAAGGCACAAACAACAATCCTCCATCATATTCCTGAGCATTGGCAGATGATAGTCATAATAATATTAAGGTTTATAACCACAAAGGGCAAAAAGAGTTAATAATTCTTTTAGAACAGTCCAACTTGAAATAGAAGGATAACCCCTGGCAAATCATGACCAGGTATTTTGATACAACATTATATGCTACCACTGTTTATAAATACATGATGAATATGAGCTAATTCTTTCATCTACTGGTTCAGCTGAAATTCAGCATTTCTATCAAGCCAATACAAAGAGAATTTATAATTTCTCTAAGATTATTATAAAAAGGATAATAGCCTCAGATGATTGGGAACTAGTACATTAAAGGAAAGAGAATATACTCATCCAAAACAGAGTCTCGGTAAAGTTCAATTACTAGGATATAGCGAAAGATTTTATAAAACTTTCTTATATGAGAATCCTAATAGGAAACACTCTTGGTTCATAAAATTATGTTCCAATTTATTTGAAAAACATATATCAAATTGGTTCTGTATATGGTGGATATCATATGGTCTATCTTTGTAAATACTACCGACAATTTTCAAGAGTTTATATACTCAATGGGTAGATATATCTCTATAACGACCTAGCTAGTCGTCTCGTGAGTTACCCCTCCGTTTTCCCCATTTTTCCGTCTCATTATGCTTTGTTATCCATGTTTTATGTGATCGAGTTGAGTAGTTTGCGTTAGGAGTGAGTTTGGCAAGAAATGAGACACTTAGTCTTTTTTAAGAAGGTTTAAGTTGGAAAAGTCAACCGGATGTTGACTTATGTGTTAGAGGGCTTGGATGTGAGTTCCGATGGTTTGGTTAGCTTCGGGAGGTGATTTATGACTTAGGAGTGTGATCGGAATTGGTTTTGGAGGTCCGATGTAGAATTAAGCTTGAATTGGTGGAGTTGTATTTTGGCGATTTCCGGTTGTTAGGCGAGATTTTGATCCGAGGGTCGGAATGGAATTTCGAGAGTTGCTATAGCTTCGTATGGTGATTTCGGACTTAGGCGTATGTCCGAATTTGACATTGGAAGTCCGCAGGACAATTCAACGCATTTTGGCGAATGTTGGAAAATAGAAGATTTTTGGAAAGTTTGACCGAGGAGTTGACTTTTTGATATCGGGGTCGGAATCAAGTTTTGAAAAAGTTCATAGGTCCGTTATGTTATTTATGACTTGTGTGCAAAATTTGAGGTCAATCAAATTCGATTTGATAGGTTTCGGCATCGAATGTAGAAGTTGGAAGTTGTTAGTTGTTAGTTTCATTAGGCTTGATTTGGGATAGGATTCGTGTGTTTTGCATTGTTTGATGTAATTTGAGGCCTCGACTAAGTCCATATGATGTTTCAAGATTTGTTGATATATTTGGTTGAAGTCCCGAGGGCCTCAAATGGATTTTGGATGGTTGATAGAGTTTAACTTGGGCATTTCAAGAATGTTTCGATGTCGTTTCTTCAAGAATAAGTGGTATCATATTACGCAAATGGACTCCAAATTCGGTTATAATTGAAGTATTAGATCCGTATCGAAATTTCGGAGTCATAGCAAAAAGAATCGTCCAATTCGGACATCGTATGAGAAAGTTATGCCTATTTTTGTGTCAGGGAATCTGTGGCTGCTGGAACCAGCGCCACAGGCAGCGCCCGGCGCCACCTGTGGCGCCCGAGGCAGAAAACTTTATAAAAATGGGGGTTTTGGCCATTTTGACAAAATAGAGTAGGGGGAGCTCGGTTTGGGCGATTTTTAGAAGGTTTTCCACAAATTTGAAGGAGGTAAGTGTTCTTTATCATAAATCCTTCATAGATCATGATTCCATGCTCATTTACATCATAAATCCATGAATCTATGGAAGAAAAATCAGATTTTTTTCCAAATCTTCCAAGAACGAAAATTTAAGATTTGAAAGCCAATCCGATGTCGGAATTTGATAATTTTTGTATGGGTGAACTAGTGGAGAGATAAGGAACCCATTGATGTGAAAATTCTTGAACTTCGAGAAGTGGGCCCGGGGCTCGGGTTTTGCTAATTTCGGGATTTCTTGGTATTTTCGGTTGTTTTCGCTTGGGCTTTGTTCCCTCAACATATTGTGACGTAATTATTCTGAATTTGGATAGATTCGACGCACGTGGCGGCCAATTCGAAGGGCAAAGGCGTCGTAGGCTAGAAATTTAGCCGGTTCGAGGTGAGTAGTGATTGTAAATGATGTTCTGAGGGTTTGAAACCCCGGATTACACATCGTAGTGCCATATTGAAGTGAGGCACGCGCTCAATGATGAGCGTGGGGTCGTTTACTACAAGGATTGTGACTTGGTCCGTCCCGATTGATGATTTTTACTATATATTTTATTGAAACTTAGTTGATATCATCATGAATTGGGCTGATTGCCATATTTGGGCTTCGTGCTGGTTATGTGAACCCTTAAGGGGTATTTATCACCGTTTCCTCACTGTGTTGATGTATTACTTGAGCTCGGTCGTGTTGATTTACACTGTTTTACAACTCAGCCATTTTTACTCAGTTTTTGAGGTTTACATAATATTTTAAATGATGTTTTGGGCTGAGGACTATTGTTTTACTATGCCGAGGGCCAAATGTGAGGTTTTACTGAGTGATATAAGGCCGAGGGCCTGAGATTTAAATGACATTTTAAATGATGTAAATGGGATCGGGTGGCACGCCGCCACGGGATTTGATATGAACGGATCGGGTGGCACGCCGCCACGAGATATTGCGCTTGGGCCGTAAGGGCCCCCTCCCGGAGTCTGTACACCCCCAGTGAGCACGGGTACCCATGGGAACGGGTGACACGCCGCCACGAGAGTTATGATGTGTAATGTATTCCGTTGTGCTGGTATTGTTGTTTTTCTTTGCTTCATATTATTTTTACTTGAGATGTTTACATGTTTACTGTTTCGCTGTGGATTGCTCTATGTCTTATGTGTCTTCTTACTTTCAGATGTTATTTATAATTATTACTCACTGAGTTGGAAGTACTCACATTACTCCCTGCACCCTGTGTGCAGATTCTGGCTTTATCGGTTCCACTCCGAGCCATTGATTATTACTGTCAGGGCGGCGATTCAGAGACTACGTGGTAGCTGTTGGCGCCCGCAGCCCTGTATCTCTTTTATCTTATTGTTTTCACTATTTTCAAACAATTGTTCCAAAGATATTGTAATAGTAATATTATTATTAGGATTTTCATCAGTTGCTCATGACTTTGTGACACCCCGGTTTCGGGCTGTTGTTGGGATGGTTCACTATGTTTTTCCGCAATCAACTGCTATTAAACTGTGTTGCGTTGTTCCCTTGTTAAATTTATTGCTTAAAATGAGTTATGGTTTGAATTGGCTGGCCTTGTCTTCACGAGAGGCGCCATCACGACCGGGTTTGGGATTCGGGTCGTGGCAGCTTGGTATCAGAGCCTAGGTTACATTGGTCTCATGAGTCATGAGCGGGTTTAGTAGAGTCTTGCGGATCGGTACGGAGACGTCTGTACTTATCTTCGAGAGGTTGCGGAACCTTTTTAGGAAAATTCCATATTCTTGAAATTCTTGTCGTGCGAACTTGTTGACCCGAGACTAAAACTTCTGCTAACCTGTTCTCCCACAGATGGTGAGGCCGCGAACTACTGGACGAGGTGGACGACAACCAGTACCACCGACTGAGGCCACCAGAGGCCGTGGACGCGGTCGTGGTCGTGGTCGTGGTAGAGGCAGAGCGGCGAGGGCAGCATCTGTTGATCCACCAGCTGCCCCAGATCAGGAACAGGCTCCAGCAGCACCAGTTCAGGCACCAGCTGTGCCTATCGCTATTCTAGGTCTTTAGGAGACCTTGGCTCAGATATTATCTGTTTGCACTGGCCTGGCTCAGGCGGTTTCAGCCACCACAGCCGCAACGACTTCACAGGCCGGGGGAGGCAATCAGACTCCTGTTGCCCATACGCCTGAGCAGGTAGTGCAGGGACTTCAGAGACCGGGGGCACCTCCAGCCCAGCTAGCTGCACCAGCTCAGGAATTCATAGTACCAGTTATGCCAGATGATGAGAAGCGTCGCCTTGAGAGGTTTGGCAGACTCCAGCCTCCGTCATTCAGTGGTGTTGAGGGCGAGGATGCCCAGGGTTTTCTTGACAAGTGTCAGCGAATGCTCCGAAGCCGGGATTCTTGAGCCTAGTGGTGTGGCATTCACCACCTTTCAGTTTACGGGAGCTGCCTTTAATTGGTGGGAGGCGTATGAGAGGCGTAGGCCGGTTGATGCAGCGCCCCTTACTTGGCAGCAGTTCTCTGCTCTTTTCTTGGAGAAGTATGTGCCGTACTCTCGCAGGGAGGAGCTGCGTAGGCAGTTCGAATGGCTGCTACAGGGGGATATGACCGTGTCGCAATATGAGTCCAAGTTTTCTGAGTTGGCTCGGCATGCTGTCTGGATGGTTCCGACTGATCGTGAAAGGATCAGGAGGTTTGTGGATGGCCTTAACTATCAGCTCCGCATCCTTATGACCAGGGAGAGAGTATTGGGTGCTACTTTCGAGGAAGTGGTTGACATAACTCGCGAGATTGAGATGGTTCGCCGTCAGGAGCGAGAGGAGAGGGAGGCTAAGAGGCCTCGAGGATTGGGTAGTTACAGTGGCACTCCTCCGAGAGGCCAGTTTCAGCAAGGAAGAGGTCGTTCCTTCAGGCCTGCTCAGCCAGTTCGCCCAGGGTATAGTGGGGAATCTGCGGGTCGTGGTTTTCAGGGATTGCAGCAGGGCCAATCATCACTCAATGCCCTTCCAGCTCATGCTCCGTCAGCCCAGGGTCCTTCTAGGCCGATTGCATTTGCTAGAGCACCAGTGCACTGTTATGAGTGTGGCGAGATGGGCCACGTGCGAAAGCATTGTCCTCATCGTGGTGCTAGATCGTTCCAACAGAGGGGTCAACCCTCGACTTCTGATCCAGTTACCTTACCACCCGCCCAGCCAGTCAGGGGTGGAGATCAGGCAGCTAGAGGCCGCCCAAGAGGGGGAGGTCGAGCAGGCGGTGGCCAGGCCCGATTCTATGCTATTCCAGGCAGGACAAATGCTAGTGCTTCAGATGCCGTTATTACAGGTATTGTTTCAGTCTGCCACAAAGATGCCTCTGTATTATTTGATCACGGTTCCACTTTTTCATATGTGTCCTCATATTTTGCTCAATATTTGGGTATGCCCCGGGAGTTTCTTGCTTTACCTGTTTATGTGTCTACCCCGGTGGGCGATACTATTATTGTGGTCCGTGTGTACCGGTCATGTGTAGTAACTATTGGGGGTCTGGAGACCCGAGTGGACCTATTGCTACTAAGCATGGTAGATTTTGATGTCATTTTAGGCATGGATTGGCTATCTCCATGTCGTGCTATTTTAGACTGCCATGCTAAGACAGTTACTTTGGCTATGCCAGGTGTCCCGCGGATCGAGTGGCGTGGCGTGACTGATTATATTCCTAGTAGGGTGATATCGTACTTGAAAGCCCAGCGTATGGTTGGGAAGGGTTGCCTTGCATACCTAGCGTTTGTGAGGGATGTTGGAGCTGAGACTCCAAGCATCGATTCTGTTCCAGTTTTGCGGGATTTTCCTGATGTATTTCCTGCAGACCTGCCGGGCATGCCACCGGACAGGGATATTGATTTTGGCATTGACCTGGTGCCGGGCACTCAGCCCATCTCTATTCCACCGTATCGTATGGCACCAACAGAGTTGAAGGAGTTGAAAGAGAAACTTCAGGAACTCCTAGATAAGGGGTTCATTCGGCCTAGTGTGTCACCTTGGGGTGCACCGGTTCTGTTTGCGAAGAAGAAGGATGGCACAATGAGAATGTGCATCAATTATAGGCAATTGAACAAGGTAACAATTAAGAACGAGTATCCTTTGCGTCGCAGTTATGATTTATTTGACCAGCTTCAGGGAGCGCGAGTGTTCTCCAAGATTGATCTCCGTTCGGGTTATCACCAGTTGAAGATCAGGGATTAAGATATTCTTAAGACTGCTTTCAGGACTAGATATGATCACTATGAGTTTCTTGTTATGTCTTTCGGTCTAACCAATGTCCCAGCAGCGTTCATGCAGTTAATGAACAATGTATTTCGGCCTTATCTGGATTCGTTCGTGGTGGTATTCATTGATGATATTCTGGTGTACTCGCGTAATCAGGAAGAGCACGCAGAACATTTGCGAGTTGTATTATAGAGATTGAGGGAGGAGAAGCTTTATGCAAAATTCTCTAAGTGCGAGTTTTGGCTCAATTCGGTGGCTTTCTTGGGACATGTGGTGTCCAGCGAGGGTATACAGGTTGATCCAAAGAAGATAGAGGCGGTCCAGAGTTGGCCTAGACAGTCCTCAGTCACAGAGATTCGTATCTTTCTTGGGTTGGCAGGCTATTATCGCCGGTTTGTTCAGGGATTCTCATCCATCTCATCGCCCTTGACCAAATTGACTCAAAAGGGTGTTCCATTTGTGTGGTCGGACAAGTGCGAGAACAGAAGCTCAAGACAGCCTTGACCACAACTCCAGTATTAGTGCTATCGTCAGCCTCGAGTTTGTATACCGTATATTGTGATGCCTCAAGAATTGGGATCGATTGTGTATTAATGCAGGAGGGTAGAGTTATTGCTCATGCTTCTCGTCAGTTGAAGCCTCATGAGAAGAACTATCCCGTGCATGACTTGGAGCTGGCTGCCATAGTTCATGCTTTAAAGATTTGGAGGCATTACTTGTATGGCGTATCTTGTGAGGTATTTACTGATCATCGTAGCCTTCAACATCTATTCAAGCAAAAGGATCTAAATTTGAGGCAGCGGAGATGGCTGGAATTGCTCAAGGATTACGATGTTACTATACTATACCATCCGGGAAAGGCCAACGTGGTGGCCGATGCTTTGAGCCGAAAGGCAGTGAGCATGGGGAGTTTGGCATACATTCCAGTTGGAGAGAGACCTCTCGCAGTCGATGTCCAGACCTTGTCCAATAGGTTTGTGAGATTAGACATCTCGGAATCCAATTGGGTATTGGCTTGCGTGGTTTCTCGGTCTTCGTTATACGATCGCATCAGGGAGCGTCAGTATG
This sequence comes from Nicotiana obtusifolia, assembly GCA_002018475.1. Lineage (NCBI taxonomy): Eukaryota > Viridiplantae > Streptophyta > Magnoliopsida > Solanales > Solanaceae > Nicotiana > Nicotiana obtusifolia. The sequence goes on from MCJB01047175.1 coordinate 36,628, forward strand.
ACGATCCCCATTTGCTTGTCCTTAAGGACAGATTCCAGCATAATGATGCTAAAGATGTGACCATCAGCGACAATGGAGTGTTGAGGATGCAGGGCCGGATTTGTGTACCCAATATGGATGGGCTCCGAGAGTTGATTCTGGAAGAGGCCCATAGCTCACGGTATTCCATTCATCCGGGTGCCGCAAAGATGTACCAGGATTTGAAGCAATATTATTGGTAGAGAAGGATGAAGAAGGATATTGTGGGATTCGTAGCCCGGTGTCTCAACTGTCAGCAAGTAAAATATGAACATCAGAGGCCGGGTGGTTTGCTTCAGCAGATAGCTATTCCCGAGTGGAAATGGGAGCAGATCACTATGGACTTTGTTGTTGGACTCCCACGGACTTTGAAGAAGTTCGATGCTATTTGGGTGATTGTGGATCGGCTGACCAAGTCCGCGCACTTCATTCTTGTGTGTACTACCTATTCTTCAGAACGGTTGGCAAGGATTTATATCCGAGAGATTGTCCGGCTGCATGGTGTTCCAGTTTCTATCATTTCAGATAGAGGTACTTAATTCACTTCGCAGTTCTAGAAAGCCGTGCAGAGGGAGTTGGGTACTCAAGTGGAATTGAGCACAGCATTTCATCCTCAAACGGATGGGCAGTCTGAGCGTACCATCCAGATATTGGAGGACATGTTACGGGCATGCGCTATTGATTTTGGAGGCTCATGGGATGAGTTTCTGCCTCTTGCAGAGTTCGCTTATAACAACAGCTATCAGTCAAGTATTCAGATGGCTCCGTATGAGGCTTTGTATGGGAGGCGGTGTAGATCTCCGGTTGGTTGGTTCGATCCCGGCGAAGCTAGGCTATTAGGGACTGACTTGGTTTAGGATGCTTTAGAGAAGGTGAAAATAATCCAGGAGAGGCTCCGTATAGCACAGTTGAGGCAAAAGTGCTATGCCGACAGGAAGGTTCGAGATGTGTCCTACATGGTTGGCGAGAAGGTCTTGCTGAAGTGTTCGCCCATGAAAGGTGTCATGAGATTCGGGAAGAAGGGGAAACTGAGTCCTCGGTTCATTGGGCCGTTTGAGGTTCTTCGAAGAGTCGGGGAGGTGACTTATGAGCTTGGTTTGCCATCCAGGCTGTCGAGTGTGCACCCAGTATTTCATGTCTCGATGCTCCGAAAATATATTGGGGACCCGTCTCATATTTTGGACTTCAGCACAATTCAGCTGGATGATAATTTGACCTATGAGGTGGAGCCAGTGGCGATTTTGGATCGTCAGGTTCGGAAGCTGAGGTCCAAGGAGATAGCTTCAGTGAAAGTTCAATGGAGAGGTCGGTCCGTGGAGGAGGCTACCTGGGAAACCGAGCGGGAGATACGGAGCAGATACCATCACCTACTGAGACGTCAGGTATGTTTCTTGACTCGTTCGAGGACGAACGTTTGTTTAAGTGGGGGAGAATGTAACGACCCAGCTAGTCGTCTCGTGAGTTACCGCTCCGTTTTCCCCATTTTTCCGTCTCATTATGCTTTGTTATCCATGTTTTATGTGATCGAGTTGAGTAGTTTGCGTTAGGAGTGAGTTTGGCAAGAAATGAGACACTTAGTCTCTTTTAAGAAGGTTTAAGTTGGAAAAGTCAATCGGATGTTGACTTATGTGTTAGAGGGCTCGGATGTGAGTTCCGATGGTTCGGTTAGCTTCGGGAGGTGATTTATGACTTAGGAGTGTGATCGGAATTGGTTTTGGAGGTCCGATGTAGAATTAAGCTTGAATTGGTGAAGTTGTATTTTGGGGATTTCCGGTTGTTAGGCGAGATTTTGATCCAAGGGTCGGAATGGAATTCCGAGAGTTGCTATAGCTTCGTATGGTGATTTCGGACTTAGGCGTATGTCCGGATTTGAAATTGGAAGTCCGTAGGACAATTCAACGCATTTTGGCGAATGTTGGAAAATAGAAGATTTTTGAAAACTTTGACCGAGGAGTTGACTTTTTGATATCGGGGTCGGAATCAAGTTTTGAAAAAGTTCATTGGTCCGTTATGTTATTTATGACTTGTGTGCAAAATTTGAGGTCAATCAGATTCGATTTGATAGGTTTCGGCATCGAATGTAGAAGTTGGAAGTTGTTAGTTTCATTAGGCTTTATTTGGGGTAGGATTCGTGTGTTTAGCGTTGTTTGATGTAATTTGAGGCCTTGACTAAGTCCATATGATGTTTCAAGATTTGTTGATATATTTGGTTAAAGTCCTGAGGGCCTCGAATGGATTTTGGATGGTTGATAGAGTTTAACTTGGGCATTTCAAGAATGTTTCGATGTCGTTTCTTCAAGAATAAGTGGTATCATATTATGCAAATGGACTCCAAATTCGGTTTTAATTGAAGCATTAGATCCGTATCGAAATTTCGGAGTCATAGCAAAAAGAATCGTCCAATTCGGACATCGTATGATAAAGTTATGCCTATTTTTGTGTCAGGGAATCTGTGGCTGCTGGAACCAGCGCCACAGGCAGCGCCCGGCGCCACCTGTGGCGCCCGAGGCAGAAAACTTTATAAAAACGGGGGGTTTTAGCCATTTTGACAAAATAGAGTTGGGGGAGCTCGGTTTGGGCGATTTTTAGAAGGTTTTCCACAAATTTGAAGGAGGTAAGTGTTCTTTATCATAAATCCTTCATAGATCATGATTTCATGCTCATTTATATCATAAATCCATGAATCTATGGAAGAAAAATCAGATTTTTTTCCAAATCTTCCAAGAACGAAAATTTAATATTTGAAAGCCAATCCGATGTCGGAATTTGATAATTTTTGTATGGGTGAACTAGTGGGGAGATAAGGAACCCGTTGATGTGAAAATTCTTGAACTTCGAGAAGTGGGCCCGGGGCTCGGGTTTTGCTAATTTCGGAATTTCTTGGTATTTTTGGTTGTTTTCGCTTGGGCTTTGTTCCCTCAACATATTGTGACGTAATTGTTCTGAATTTGGATAGATTCGACGCACGTGGCGGCCAATTCGAAGGGCAAAGGCGTCGTAGGCTAGAAATTTAGCCGGTTCGAGGTGAGTAGTGATTGTAAATGATGTTCTGAGGGTTTGAAACCCCGGATTACACATCGTAGTGCCATATTGAAGTGAGGCACGCGCTCAATGATGAGCGTAGGGTTGTTTACTACAGGGATTGTGACTTGGTCCGTCCCGATTGATGATTTTTACTATATATTTTATTGAAACTTAGTTGATATCGTCATGAATTGGGCTGATTGCCATATCTGGGCTTCGTGCCGGTTATGTGAACTCTTCGGGGGTATTTATCACCGTTTCCTCACTGTGTTGATGTATTACTTGAACTCGGTCGTGTTGATTTACACTGTTTTACAACTCAGCCACTTTTACTCAGTTTTTGAGGTTTACATAATATTTTAAATGATGTTTTGGGCTGAGGACTACTGTTTTACTATGCCGAGGGCCAAATGTGAGGTTTTACTGAGTGATATAAGGCCGAGGGCCTGAGATTTAAATGACATTTTAAATGATGTAAATGGGATCGGGTGGCACGCTGCCACGGGATTTGATATGAACGGATCGAGTGCCACGCCGCCACGAGATATTGCGCTTGGGCCGTAAGGGGCCCCTCCCGGACTCTGTACACCCCCAGTGAGCGCGGGTACCCATGGGAACGGGTGGCACGCCGCCACGAGAGTTATGATGTGTAATGTATTCTGTTGTGCTGGTATTGTTGTTTTTCTTTGCTTCATGTTATTTTTACTTGAGATGTTTACATGTTTACGGTTTCGCTGTGGATTGCTCTATGTCTTATGTGTCTTCTTACTTTCAGATGTTATTTATAATTATTACGCACTGAGTTGGAAGTACTCACATTACTCCCTGCACCCTGTGTGCAGATTCAGGCTTTATCGGTTCCGCTCCGAGCCATTGATTATTACTGTCAGGGCGGCGATTCTGAGACTACGAGGTAGCTGTTGGCGTCCGCAGCCCCGTATCTCTTTTGTCTTGTTGTTTCTACTATTTTCAAACAATTGTGCCAAAGATATTGTAATAGTAATCTTATTATTAGGATTTTCATTAGTTGCTTATGACTTTGTGACACCCCAGTTTCGGGCTGTTGTTGGGATGGTTCACTATGTTTTTCCGCAATCAACTGCTATTAAACTGTGTTGCGTTGTTACCTTGTTAAATTTATTGCTTAAAATGAGTTATGGTTTGAATTGGCTGGCCTTGTCTTCATGAGAGGCGCCATCACGACCGGGTTTGGGATTCGGGTCGTGACAATCTCCCAAAATTATTGCATTACAAAAAGATAATATCTTTTTTGATGGCATAGCAACAATGTATTTTTTCCTAGAATTCTCTATTCCATGGATTATGAAATGGGATGTAGAAGTCAGTCAAACCAAGGAAGGATTCCCATGTTTAAATAGAGTTTTTTATACGAAATTATGGAGCAAATTACTTCAATCAGACCAAACAGGAAAAGTTCATGGTTAGGGGATTATTGAAGAAATGAAAAAGAAGATTGATGCTTATAGCACACAAGAAAAGACGACCAATGTCGAAATGGAAGAATTGAGTCCATTCCAGCAAGTTACTAGATGACTTCAAATGCAAAAAGGAGCTATCTCTAAAAAGAAAATTATTGCTTGCTATTTTAATGAAATAAAAAGAGATCTAATAAGAAATTTTAAAGTTGAAATGTCAGATGATGTTTCAATGGTTTCAATAGGAAACACTACAGATGATGAAACCTGTTTGGCTGGAGAAACCCAAGAAAGCCAACAAAAACAGGTCAATTTAGATGAAATTGAAGAATTCCTAAAGAAAATGTAGGAAGGAGTGGAATAATCTTCCGTCAGAAATAATAAAGGAAAAGGTAAAGCCTGAAAAAAGACACTGAAGGCCCCACCATTGAATAATTGGTGTAATAGAGCCGAAAAACTTTAATAAAATATCTGACTCCACCAGGAGAGGTTGTCAAGAATCTACTTTTATAAAGTAAATTATCCGTTTCTCTTTTAACTTTTTCTTTGTCGGCCATGATGTAATTATTTGTCGGTCATTTTACAGTTTAGTTTTTGTTTGTTTTTTGTCCGATCCATTTAAACCACTGGAAAAATCCATTTCGGATTCAGTGGATCAAGAGTAGCACTGAAAATATTATCAGTACTAATTTTATAAATCTACTCTATTATTTTCTCTAATTTGTGATGTAGACACCCCTGAAGGAAAATCTATAGTTTAATCAACAGGTGAAATATAAGAGGAATTTGATCTAGTCAATCTAGATGAATAACTGATATTATCAGCCTGATCGGGTTCATTAAACCTGATCTTAACAGTTCCATCAGTTTGTTCAACTTCTGTGATTTCACTGTTAATGTTATTTTGAGGTGCGAAAGTTAATGAAGGATTTCACTGTTAATAGTTTAAATGTGATTTCATTGTTTACAGTTCCATCAGAAGATTCTTCCACTCCTTCCTTGATTTTCTTCAGGAATTCTTCAATTTCATCTAAATTGACCTGTTCTTTTTGGCTTTCTTGGGCTTCTCCTGCCAAACAGGTTTCATCATCTGTAGTGTTTCCTATTGAAACCATTGAAACATCATATGGCATTTCAACTTTGAAATTTCTTTCTAGATCTCTTTTTATTTCTTCAAAATAGGAAGCAATAATTTCCTTTTTAGAGATAGCTCATTTTTTCATTTGAAATCGTCTAGTAACTTGCTGGAATGGACTCAATTCTTCCATTTCGACATTGGTCGTCTTTTCTTGTGTGCTATAAGCTTCAATCTTCTTTTTCATCTTTTTAATAATCTCTTGACCATGAATTTTTCCTGTTTGGTCTGATTGAAGTAATTTGCTCCAAAATTTCATATAAAAAACTCTGTTTAAACATGGGAATCCTTCCCTGGTTTGACTGACTTCTACATCCCATTTCATAATCCATGGAATAGAGAATTCTATGAAAAGCATACATTGTTGCTATGCCATCAAAAAAGATATTATCTTTTTGTAATGCAATAATTTTGGGAGATATATCTACCCATTGAGTATATAAACTCTTAAAAATTGGTGGTAGTATTTCCAAAGATGGACCATATGATATCCACCATTTACAGAACTAATTTGGTATCTGTTGTTCAAACAAATTGGAACATAATTTTATGAACCAAGAGTGTTTCCAATTAGGATTCTCATATAAGAAAGTTTTATAAAATCTTTCGCTATATCCTGGTAATTGAACTTTACCGAGACATTCTGTTCTGGATGAGTATATTCTTTCCTTTAATGTACTAATTCCCCATTCATCTGAGGCTATTATCCTTTTCATAATAATCTTAGAGAAATTATAAATTCTCTTTGTATTGGCTGAATAGAAATGTTGAATTTCAGTTGAACCAGTAGATGAAAGAATTAGCTCATATTCATCATGTATTTATAAGTAGTGGTAGCATATGATGCTGTATCAAAATACTTGGTCATGATTTTCCATGGGTTATCCTTTCATTTCAGGTCGGACTATTCTAAAAGAATTATTAACTCTTTTTGCCCTTTGTGGTTATAAACCTCAATATTATCATGGCTATCATCTGCCAATGCTGAGGAATATGATGGAGGATTGTTGTCTGTGCCTTGTTTGGATTTCATAAAATCCAAAAATTCTTTGTACATTGGGTGGTCTGTATTAAGACCTGATGTTCCTAGGATATTGGCAGCTATTAGCTGCTGATCTCCTATCTTGGCTAGGATATTTCCTCTGCCATAGGAAGATTTCAATTTTCTTCCTCGTCCCCTCCCTCGAGGAGGCCTACATGCAGGTCTCATAATTTGTCAAAAGATAAAATGAGTTATTAACTAAATTCTCTAGTAAGGAAGTCAAGGAGACTATTATCTGTCCATTTTTTTTTAGAAATAATCTCAAAATCAAATGGAGCTAACAAGGCTTGCCATCTTGCAAACATCTGTTTAGAAACATCATGTTTACAATATTTATTAAAGATAAATCTTGCTGCTTGGCATTCAGTTTTTATTAAAAACTTCTGAGTATATAAATTAGCCTGAAATTATAAATACACATTTTACTATAGCAATGATTTCCTTTAGCCACAGTAGCATAATTATTTTGGGAATTACTCCATTTTCCCGAATAAAATTGAACAATATATTCTTGCTTATTATGCGGAGAACATTGTTTTAATATTCCTCTAAATCCAATTTTTGAGGTATCAGTTTCAACTACTTTTGCCCAATTTGGATTAGCAAGTGTAAGACATGTAAGTTTATTAACCTTCTGCTTAATTAACCTGACTGCTGTGGTATGATTATTAGTCCAGGCTTTCTTATATTTCTTCAATCTTTCATAAAGAATTGAAGTATCCTTAGCTAGGTCCTTTATGAAAGGAGAAATATAATTAAGGCTTCCTAAAAACTTTTGGAGCTGAGTTTTATCAGTTATCACATCAGGGAATTTGGATGCAAATTCAATGCTCCTTTGGATCAGAATTATTCTTCCATTCTGAATATTATGACCTAAGAATCTTATATTAGTCTGGAAAAGGGTAATTTTTGGTTTAGAGATGACTAAACATTTTGGATTATGATTTTTCTAAAAAGATCCAAATGTATAAAATGAATCTCGATATTTTTGAAAATAATAAAATATCATCAATATAAACAATTAGAATTTGTTTAAGGCATGAAAATATCTGTCACGACCCTAACCCCGAACCCGATTGTGATGGCGCCTTTCGTGAAGACAAGGCCAACAAATTTAACCAAAATCTCATTTTAAGCAGGTAATTAACATGAAAACAATATAAGAATGATTTAGTAGCAATAATTCGCGGAAATATAGCTAACCATAATAGAAACCATCTCGACACCGCCCAAACCGGGGTGTCACAAGTCATGAGCAACGATGGATCCTGATACAAGTCTACTAAATACAATATCTGGCACAACTGTTGGAAGAACATAGAAACAATAAGATAAGGGAGATACGGGGCTGCGGACGCCAACAACTACCTCGTAGTCTTTGAATCACCGCCTAGGGTGGGAGGAGTCAGCACTCCAGAGCGGAACCAACAATGTCTGAATCTGCACACATGGTGCAGGGAGTAATGTGAGTACTCCGACCCAGTGACTAATAAATATAAATAACGACTGAAAGTAAGAAAACACGTAAAGCACAAGGCATTCTATAAGGAAGCAATAAAACATCATTTGAAAACAGTAGATCAGTGAGAAATCAAGTAAAATCTCCTTATCAACTATTCCGTCCCTCGGGCAATATCGCAGAACAGTACCAGCCCCTCGGGCTCAAATCTTAGAACAATACCAGCCCCTCGGGCTATCACATGCAACAGTATCAGCCCCTCGGGCTATCACCTAGCAATATCAGCCCCTCGGGCTATATCTCACATCACAATGGGTACCCGCGCTCACTGAGGGTGTACAGACTCCAGGAGGGGCCCCTTACGGCCCAAGCGCAATATCAAGCCACCTCGTGGCGTATATAAAGTATCTCAGGCAGTCGACCTCATATCAGCCACAAGCCACCTCGTGGCATATAAAGTATCTCAGGCCCTCGGCCTCATATCACTCAGTATATCCTCACATCTTGCCCTCAGTCAGAAAATCATCACAAGCTCCTCGGGCATAGTAAAATAGTAGTTCTCAGCCCAAAAATATCATTAAAATATTATTTAAGTCTCAAAATTGAGTAAAAGTGGCTGAATTGTAAAACAGTGGAAAACAGCATGACTGAGTGAAGTAATAAGTCAAAATAGTGAGGAAACAGTGATAAAAATCCCCGAAGGGTTCAAATAATTGGCACGAAGCCCAAATATGGCAATCAGTCCAAATCATGATGATAACAAATAAGTTTCAGTCAAATACGCGGTAAAAATCATCAATCGGGACGGACCAAGTCATTATCCCCAGTAGTAAACGACCTCATGCTCATCATCGAGCACGTGTCTCACCTCAATATAACACTATGATGTACAATCCGGGGTTTCAAACCCTCAAAACATCATTTACAATCACTACTCACCTCGAACCGGCTAAATCCCTAGCCCGCGATGCCCTTGCCCCTCGAATTGGCCTCCACGCATGTCGAATCTATCCAAAATCAGAACGAATACGTCACAATATGCTGAGGGGACAAAGCCCGAGCGAAAACAATCGAAAAATACCAAAACTTCCAAAATTAGCAATACCCGAGCCCCGGGCCCACTTCTCGAAGCTCAGAAATTTTCACATCAACGGGTTCCTTATCTCCCAACGAGTTTGTACCTATCAAAAGTTCTCAAATCCGACCCCAAATGATCCTCCAAATACCCAATTAAAATTTTAAAATCCCAAGCCCAATTTCTTCCATTTTTAGCAAGACTTCAATGATTTTTTAGATGGATTTCACAATATAAACGAGTTTTATGTCCGAAATTCTTACCTCCAATCGATTCTCCTTGAATCCCTTGTTAATTTCCTTCAAGAACCTCCAAAAAATGAGCAACTATGGGTGAAAATATACCCAAAATCGCGGACAAGAAGGCTTAAAAGATATTCTGCCCAAGCTTCATCGAGTTGTACCTGCGCTGTGCAGGTTGTACATCTTCTTTCCATTTTCCCTTGCTGTACACCTTATGTTAAAACGCCCATAACTCCTTGTGGAAATATCCAACTGATCAACGGTTTAAAGATTTAGAAACTAGACTCGAAGATCTTTCATCTGATAGGTTGTACACTATATAACTCTTTATATATTCCGAGATATGAGCTTCTAAAGTGCATCAGAAAATTCTGTCGAAATTGCTCCACTAACCAACTTCGATCAATCATAACTTTCTGAACTTCTCCAAATGATAAATGGTTTATCTTTATGGAAACTAGATTCAAAGGGCTATAACTTTCATATTTTGATCATCTCATAATTCCTTATATATTGCGAGATATAAGCTTCAAAAGTCGATCGTGTGCAGCAGAAATTTCTGCTATGCACACTGCCTGGAAAATAGCAACAGTACCAGGCTTCGGTTAATCTATCACAAATTTTGATACAAATGTCCAAATGATAAATGGTTTATGTTTCCAGAAACTAGATTCAAAGGGCTACAAATTTCATTTTTGGACTATCTCCAAATTCCTTACATATTACGAGACACAAAGGGCTACAACTTCCATGTTTTGAAAATTTCCAAATTCCTTATAAGTTGCGAGATATAAGCTCCAAAAATAAGCTCCATGCAGCAGAATTTCTGCGATGCACCAGCAGTAAACAAATGGATAGAAATGGCCCGAAACTACTCTGATACGCACCCGAGTCATTTGGGACCCCGTCCGGATATACCAACAAGTCCTAAAACATATTAAGGACTTAGTCGAGGCCTCAAATCACATCCAACAACGCTAAAAACACGAATGATTCCCCAATTCAAGCCTAATGAAACTAATAAATTCCAACTTCTACATTCGATGCCGAAACCTATCAAATCGAGTCCGATTGACCTCAAATTTTGCACACAAGTCATAAATGACATTTCGGGCCTGTGAAGATTTTCAGAACTTGATTCCGACCCCGATATTAAAAACTCAACTCCTCGGTCAAACTTTCCAAAAATCTTCCATTTTCCAACATTTGCCAAAATGCGTTCAATTGTCCTACGGACTTCCAATTTCAAATCCGGACATGCGCCTAAGTCTGAAATAACCATACGAAGCTATAGCAACTCTCGAAATTCCATTCCGACTCTCGGATCAAAATCTCACCTAACAACCGAAAATCGCCAAAATACTAACTACACCAATTCAAGCATAATTCTACACCGGACCTCCAAAACCAATTCCGATCACACTCCAAAGTCATAAATCACCTCCCGAAGCTAACCGAACCATCGGAACTCACATCCGAGCTCTCTAACTCATAAGTCAACATCCGGTTGACTTTTCCAACTTAAACCTTCTTAAAAGAGACTAGGTGTCTCATTTCTTACCAAATCCACGCCGAACGTAAACTACTCAACTCGATCGCATAAAACACGGATAACGAAACATAATGAAGCAGAAATGGGGGGAAACAGAGCGGTAACTCATGACACGACTAGCCGGGTTGTCACATCCTCCCCAACTTAAACAAACGTTCGTCCTCGAACTAGTCAAGAAACATACCTGAAGCCTCAAATAGGTGAGGATATCTGCTCCGCATCTCCCGCTCGGTCTCCCAGGTAGCCTCCTCCACGGGCCAGCCTCTCCACTGCACTTTCACTGAAGCTATATCCTTGGACCTGAACTTTCGACATGACGATCCAAAATAGCCACTGGCTCCACATCATAGGTCAAATCATCATCCAATTGAACCATGATGAAGTCCAAAATATGAGACGGATCCCCAATATACTTCCGGAGCATAGAACATGAAATGCCGGGTGCACACTCGACAAGCTGGGTGGCAAAGCAAGCTCATAAGCCACCTCCCCAATCCTCCGAAGCACCTCAAATGGCCCAATGAACCTAGGACTCAATTTCCCATACTTCTCGAATCTCATAGCACCCTTCATGGGAGAAACCTTCAGCAAGACCTTCTCACCAACCATGTAGGACACATCTCGAACCTTCCTATCAGCATAACTCTTTTGCCTCGACTGCGCTGTACGAAGCCTCTCCCGAATCACTTTCACCTTCTCTAGAGCATCCTGAACCAAATCAGTCCCAAATAGCCTAGCCTTGCCGGGTTCGAACCAACCAACTGGAGATCTACACCATCTCCCATACAAAGCTTCATACGAAGCCATCTGAATACTCGACTGGTAGCTGTTGTTTTAAGCAAACTCTGCAAGTGGTGGAATCTCATCCCATGAACCTCTGAGATCAATAACACATGCACGCAACATGTCCTCCAATATCTGAATAGTACGCTCGGACTGCCCGTCCGTCTGAGGATGAAAAGTTGTGCTCAACTCCACTTGAGTACCCAACTATCTCTGCAAGGCTCTCCAAACTGCAAAGTAAACTGAGTACCTCTATCTGAAATGATAGAAACTGGGACACCATACAGCTGAACAATCTCCCGGATATAAATCCCTGCTAACCGCTCTGAAGAATAGGTAGTACACACAGGAATGAAGTGCGCAGACTTGGTCAGCCGATCCACAATCACCCAAATAACATCGAACTTCTTCAAAGTCCGTGGAAGTCCAACAACAAAGTCCATAGTGATCTGCTCCCACTTCCACTCGGGAATAGCCATCTGCTGAAGCAAGCCACCTGGTCTCTGATGCTCATATTTTACCTGCTGACAGTTGAGACACCGAGCTACAAATCCCAGAATATATTTCTTCATTCTTCTCCACCAATAGTGCTGTCTCAAGTTCTGATACATCTTCGCAGCACTCGGATGAATGGAATACCGCGAGCTGTGGGCCTCCTCCAGAATGAACTCCCGAAGCCCATCCACATTGGGCACACAAATCCGGCCCTGCATCCTCAACACTCCATCATCGCTGATGGTCACATCTGTGGCATCATCATGCTGAACTCTGTCCCTAAGGACAAGAAAATGCGGATCGTCATACTGGCGCCCTCTGCTGCGATCATATAAGGAAGACCGAGAAACCACACAAGCCAACACCCGACTAGGTTCCAAAATATCTAATCTCACAAATCGATTGGCCAAGGCCTGAACATCAGCTGCAAGGGGTCTCTCCCCAACTAGAATATATTCCAAACTCCCCATACTCACTGCCTTTCGGCTCAAAGCATCGGCCACCACATTGGCCTTTCCCAGATGGTACAATATAGTGATATCATAATCCTTGAGAAACTCCAACCATCTCCGCAGCCTCAAATTAAGATCCTTTTGCTTGAACAAGTGCTGAAGGCTGCGATGATCAGTAAACACCTCACAAGATACGCCATACAAGTAATGCCTCCAAATCTTCAATGCATGAACTATGGTAGCCAGCTCCAAATCATGAACGGGGTAGTTCTTCTCATGGGGCTTCAACTGAGGAGAAGCATAAGCAATAACTCTACCCTACTACATCAATACACAACCAATCCCAACTCTCGAAGCATCACAATACATGGTATATGAACCTGAAGCTGATGCAAAAACCAATAGTGGAGCTGTGGTCAAGGCTGTCTTGAGCTTCTAAAAGCTCTCCTCACACTCGTCCGACCATACAAATGGAGCTCCTTTTTGGGTCAATTTGGTCAAGGGCGATGCAATGGATGAGAATCCCTGAACTAATCGGCGATAATAGCCTGCTAACCCAAGAAAGCTACGAATCTTTGTGGCTGAGGATGGTCTAGCCTAACTCTGAACCGCCTCTATCTTCTTTGGATCAACTTTAATACCCTCACTGGACACTACGTGCCCCAAGAAAGCCACTGAACTGAGCCAAAACTCACACTAAGAGAATTTTGCATAAAGCTTCTCCTCCCTTAATCTCTGCAATACAACTCGCATTTAATGCTCCACGTGCTCCTCCTGACTACGCGAGTACACCAGAATATCATCAATGAATACAATAACGAACAAATCTAGATAAGGCCGAAATACACTGTTCATCGAATGCATGAACGCTGCTGGGGCATTGGTTAGCCTGAAAGACATAACAAGAAACTCATAGTGACCATATCTAGTCCTGAAAGCAGTCTTAAGAATATCTGAATCCCTGATCTTTAACTGGTGATAACCCGAACAGAGATCAATCTTGGAGAACACTCGCACTCCCTGAAGCTGGTCAAATAAATTATCAATGCGAGGTAAAGGATACTTGTTCTTAATTGTTACCTTGTTCAATTGCTTATAATCGATGCACATTCTCATGGTGCCAACCTTCTTCTTCACAAACAGAACCGGCGCACCCCAAGGTGACACACTAGGCCGAATGAACCCCTTATCTAGGAGTTCCTGAAGCTGCTCCTTCAATTCTTTCAACTTTACTGGTGCCATACGATATGGCAGAATAGAAATGGGTTGAGTGCCCAGCACCAGGTCAATACAAAAATCAATATCCCTGTCCGGTGGCATGCCCGACAGGTCTGCAGGAAATACATCGGGAACATCCCTCACAATTGGAACAGAATCAATGCTAGGAGTCTCAGCTCCAACATCCCTCACAAACGCTAGATATGAAAGGCAACTCTTCCCAACCATACGCTGGGCCTTCAAGAACGATATCACTCTACTAGGAACATAATCAGTCACACCACGCCACTCGATCCGCGGTGCACCCGGCATAGCCAAAGTGACTGTCTTAGCATGACAGTCTAGAATAGCACGACACGGAGATAACCAATCCATGCCCAAAATGACATCAAAATCCACCATGCTCAATAGCAATAGGTCCACTCGTGTCTTCAAACCCCCAATAGTCACCACACATGACTGGTAGACACGGTCTACAACAACACTATCGCCTACCCGGGTAGATACATGAACAGGTAAATCAAGGAACTCCCGGGCGTACCCAAATAATAAGCAAAATATGAGGACACATAAGAATAGGTGGAACCGGGATAAAATAATACAGAGGCATCTTTGTGGCAGACTGAAACAATACCTGTAATGACAGCATCTGAAGCAATGGCATCTGTCCTGCTTGGAGAAGAGGGCGGAAGGGAACCCCTCGCACCGGAGTGTCTAGCAGATGCACTCGGCATAGAAGAACCCTGGGCTAATGGAGCACGAGCTGAACTCTGAGCTGCAAGGGCGCTGAATGATGACTAGCCCTGCTGCGACCCATGATAACCACGACCAGAAGATACCCTGCGATACTTTGGACGGGCTGACTGAGCAGGCCTGAAAGAACGACCTCTATCATGCTGAAACTGGCCCCTCGAAGGAGCACCACTATAACTGCCCGATCTTCGAGGCCTCTTAGCCTCCCTCTCCTCTCGCTCCTGACGACGAACTGTCTCAATCTCGCGAGCCACCTCCTCGAATAAAGCACCCAACACTCTCTCTTTGGTCATAAGAATACGGAGATGATAGTTAAGGCCATCAACAAATCTCCTGATCCTCTCACGATCTGTTGGAACCATCCAGACGGCATGACGAGCCAACTCAGAAAACCTCGACTCATACTGTGACACAGTCATGTCCCCCTGTAGAAACCACTCGAACTGTCTACGCAGCTCCTCTCTGCGGGACGGCGTCACATACTTCTCCAAGAAAAGAGCGGAGAATTGCTGCCAAGTAAGGGGCACTGCACCAACCAGCCTACGCCTCTCATACGCCTCCCACCAAGTGAAGGCAGCTCCAAAAAACTGAAAGGTGGTAAATGCCACACCACTAAACTCAAGAATCCCTGCTGTACGGAGCATCCGCTGACAGTTATCAAGAAAACCCTGGGCATCATCGCCCTCAGCACCACTGAATGACGGAGGCTGGAGTCTACCAAACCTCTCAAGACGACGCTGCTCATCATCCGACATAACTGGTACCATGAACTCTTGGGCTGGTACAACCGGCTGGGCTGGAGGTGCCCCAAGCGTCTGAAATCCCTGCACTACCTGCCCAGGTGTACGAGCAGCGGGGGTCTGATTGCCTCCCCCGGCCTGTGAAGTAGCTGCTGCTGTGGTGGCTGAAACTGCCTGAGCCAGGTTAGTGCAAACGGATAATATCTGAGCCAAGGCCTGCTGAAGACCCGGAATCACGATGGGCACAACTGGTGCCTGAACTGGTGCTGCTGGAGCCATGTGCTACCCTCGCTGCTCTGCCTCTGCCACGACCACGACTGCGTCCACGGCCTCTGGTGGCCTCAGTGGGTGGCACTGGTGGTCGTCCACCTCGTCCTGTAGCACGCATCCACACCATCTGTGAGAGAATAGGATAACAGAAGTTAAGTGCTCGGATCAACAAGCTCGCACGACAAGAATTTCAAGAATATGAAGTTTTTCCTAAAAGGTTCTACAGCCTCTCGAGGATAAATACAGACGTCTCCGTACCGATCCGCGAGACTCTACTAAACCCGCTCATGACTCGTGAGACATATGTAACATAGGCTCTGATACTAACTTGTCACGACCCTAACCCCGAACCCGGTCATGATGGCGCCTCTCGGGAAGAAAAGGCCAGCCAATTTAACCAAAATCTCATTTTAAGTAGTTAATTACATGAAAAAAATATAAGCATGATTTAGTAGCAATAATTCATGGAAATATAGCTAACCATAATAGAAACCATCCCGACACCGCCCAAACCAGGGTGTCACAAGTCATGAGCAACTATGGATTCTGATACAAGTCTTCTAAATACAATATCTGGCAC